>BHEV01008265.1:0-32544 GCA_004319985.1 Emydocephalus ijimae
GCTTCTTTGTGGCGGCCATTGCTGACCGCCGCTCCACCGCCTTGAGAAAAGGGGGTTATGCCGGGTGGGGAGGGGGTCTGCTGAACCCCCAGACCCCTGTCCGGATCCCCCCTGTCTTCTACAGGGCAGCCTTATCCTCCAGACCCGTCAGGATCAGAGGCACCAAGACGGCTAGCACAACAGGGATCACGCAGGATTGCGAAACCCTGCCGCCGCCGAAGCCTGGCAAACTGGAAGTCATTTTTTTAAGATATCTTACTGAAAATTTAGATCTACATAGAATATGATCTTGAAGACATCCAGCAAAGAATGCATTATGTTCTGCTCTCACGTTTCAATGATACTTACCTTTGCCAGACTCAAGCAAGAGTTTCGCTAAAGTTTCAGCTTCAGGCATTCCCTTTAGTTTAGTCAAATGATCTTTTAAGTGGAGCATGCTTTTACTGATCAAGTGGTGACTTTCCTCCTCTATAATTTCGTCTATAAAATCAAAATACTTTTTAACATATTATAACACAAGGCATAAACATCACTAAAACCATGCTAAGTTTTAAGAAATATTTAAGCATTATTATATTTGAGATCCATTTTAATTATATTGTGTTTGTATATAATTGTGTTTATACACACACAACGGATGCCCACAAATGTCTGTGTGAAATTATGTTACCTGGCAGTCATTGCACAACTGAAGAATATCAATTTAAGAACAAGAATACATGGCAGAAAGGAATAGAATACTTCCTGTCCTTATGGAATTTATTTTTGGATTGGGATTGGATAATGTTTTATCCATACAGTGAAAGAAATATTTTACTTAATGGGGCTGAGGATCATATAGATTTTTAACCATTTATAATGCACACCTTCAAAAGTCACCTTTACAATTTATCCATAAATAAATTATAGTTTTAAAAATATATGTTGGAATTATTATACTAGGATTGTATCGTAAGATTTCTGTTTTTGAGGAACCCTACACAGTGGTGGTATTTGACCAGCTCTGCCCGGTTCTGGAGAGCCGGTAGGAGTGATGAGCAGCGGAGACTGAACCAGTTCTCTCCACTGCTCTGCTGTTGGGCCCATCCTCCTACCTGGGCTCCCATACTCACCTTTATCTGCTGAATTTGAAGTGCAGCTGCATTGTGCGGCACAGAATAGCGCCACGCGGCAGCTGCTAAAGCGACTGGGATTGTGTAAGCTTGCAGGAGCTGAGTTAGAACATCTTTGTGCCTGTGCAAACGCCTCTGCGTCCGCACAAAGTGCGCATTTGGTGCACACAAAGCATGCCAACCAAGCCATGCCCACCGAACCAGTGGCAACAATATTTGAATCCCACCACTGATACTAAATAGGATATTTTGCATGCTTTATCATTTTTAAGAGTAAAATAACAAAATGAGAACAATAATTACCTTTTTTAAGTTCTACCGAGTCTATGTCAAGTCTTGGGATTTCTTTTTGCAATGTTAAAGGCTATTGAAAATAATTTTAAAAAATAATAAATAGAATATTACACGCTTTTTTGTAATGTACTTTACTGAAAAGATATTAGTCTTTTCATGTATTCTAGTCACAATTTAATGATTATTTTCTTGTTTTCTGTCTATTCTTTGTGAAATGGAATAAAATATGAATAGAGAGTTCTGTATATTAATTTATAGGCAAAATACAAGTTACTAAAAATATGAATTGATTAATATGAAATTCAAAAACAATTTTTGAATGTACTATTGCATCTGTGAAGAGATAGTGTAATCAATTCTGCAAGCATATACCTCACTAGCCAAGAAGTAGAAATCAAAGAAGTGAACCTGGAAGCAAACTGGCATGGAGCAGCGGTGTAACATGGGCCATCCTAAAAGCCCCAGAATTGTCTGTGTGACTCCATCCTGCACCAGCTGTAGCTTCCAAATATTTTTCAAGGGTTCCCTCCTTTAATGCATGTTGAAATAGTCCAAGAATGACATGACCAGGGTTTCAGTAAATAAGCCCAGGGACTCTTGATTCAGGAAAGAGAGCAACTGGCACACAACACAAAACTGTGCAAATGCTCTTCTAGCCATGACTCCTCAAGAAGGAATCACAAGTCTAGAAAAAACCCCAAGTTGCAACTGAATCTATCTGATGTCGGCCCTTCAAGATAATCCAGACTAGGAATGCAAGCTATGAATACTACTACCATCTTAACTGTAAAATTACTGCAATATATTTTCAAAGATAATGGGTATTAACTGCAAACAGGAAATCAGAGGCATGACCACAAAATTATTCCTACAGAAATATTTTTAAGAGGGACAAATAATTGTAAAAGACTGAAGATTTATCTAAAGCAGGGGTGTCAAATTTAAGAATCTGGCCCGCAAAGTAGTTATATCTGGCCATGGGGCTGCCCTGGAAGCAGTGAAGGACTGGCCTGTTGTGCCTCAGGCCGGCCCAGGCTGACTGGATGCCAATCTGCAACCTGCTGGCAGCCATCTGGGCCAGAACGCAGTCACCCTTAGATCCACAGGGTCACACTGGAGCCCATGAGCCACCTCAGCCCTGTCCCCTGGGCAAGAGAACATGGGGCCTGGTGTCCGTGGGGACCATGTTGCCCCGCAGGCTGACTATGGCCTGAGTGCTTCACTTTCACCGAGGACTCCAGCACTTACATGCTCACATGCTTGCTGTCTCCTGTGTGCGAACCCAAGGGATGGGACCAAGGTGGCAGGGCAGCCCTGCGGATCAGAACTAAGGCTGGGTGCAGAAAACAATACTGTCCATAGCTTGGGTTCACTGCTTGCTCACACGCACCTGTCTTATTGTTTGAGGGCAGGAACAAAGCCTTCAACTAGACATGACAAAGACAAGGCCACCCCAGAGACAGTGAGGGATTGGCTGTCCCTGCCAGACACCCTCGAAGAGTATAAAGGAGGCAGTGAGCATGTGTATCTGGCAGGATAGATTGTGTGCCTCCTCCCATGCCTTTACCTTTACCTGCTGCTGTTGCCACAAGGCAAGGGGAGGCAGATGGCAGGGCATGGATGGAGCCATCCAACTTCGTCTAATTCCGCTGCACATGTAGAACCAGTATTTTGCCCACTGCCCCACTCACGAAGGCCCCAGCAAACGAAAATGGTGGGGAGCCCCCATCCCTGAGGCAGCTGTGAGACCTGCCAGATGTGCAGCCACCTGCTCTGTTCCAGCCATGGTGGCCACAGGCAAAGACAGATTGTGGAGTTGCAGTGAGGCAGCCTAGCCTGTCGCTGCCACGCTGTAGCCCCTGTGCACTTGTCCTCCTCCCTCAAACTTCATCTTCCAGCAAGCCTGCTCCCTACCCTTCATATTGCCAGAGCCATTGCGGTTGGAGGTGTGGCAGGCTCGCTGGAGGATGAGGTTTGAGAGAGGGGGCCAAGTGCACAGGGGCTGCAACTTGTAGTAACTTGCTGGGCTGCCTCATTGCAATCCCACAATTTGTCTTAGCCCGTGGCTATTGTGGCTGAGACTGAGCAGGTGTTGCTCATCTGGTAGGCCGCATGGCCTCCTGGGAATTTGGCAGCTGTGATCGGATGCCTCCACCTGCTTCTTGGAGCATCAGTCCGGCGGTTGCGGGGCATGGACCCACCTATGCTGCGCAGGCTGCGGACGCCCAGCTGCCTCTTAGGGATAGGGGGCTCTCCAATTTTCTGTTCTTTGGGACCACTGCAAATGAGTAGTACGTTTGCTGAAGAATGAGGTTTGATGGAGGAGACAGAGCGTGTGGGGGTCACAGCTTGGCAATGATGGCTACCAGTTGGGCTGCCTCGCAACAACCTGTCTTTGTTCCTCCAGTGGATCAGGCGTTGGCACCTGGCCTGGTCCCGCCCCCTTCTGCCAGAGACCCCTCTATCCCCCTAAGCCCTGCCCAATCCCCCACAGAGCCCCCCCAATGCAAGCTATGTCAAGTGGGCCATGTCCAATCTGGCCACGTCCACCCAATGGGTCACAACCAACTGGCCATGCCCACCAGGCCCCCCCCATGGGCAGCCACTATGCTGCCCCCAATGAAATTGAGTTTGACACTCCTGATCTAAAGAGAAAGCAGAGGTTAAGAAATAAATCTTTGTGATGCACTAACAATGTGTAGAAAGGGCAGTTAGAAATCTGAAAAATAAATAAAATAAAATAGCACGTGACGAAGGCCAATCTGATTGCTGATAATTTTCTACGTGTAATAAACATTCTAAAGGATACTTTTAATCTTACTATCCTTCATAATAATAATATAAGGGAAAATGTAGATTAAATCTGAAAATTTGAAGAAAGGTACTCCATTAATGAAAAATAATGGAACAAGGTTTCACTGAGATGTACCCAGATATTAAAGTTAATGCAGGAAATTAGCAGAAACTCCACTCAGAAGTACGCATGCTAATGTTTATGTATGTTTCATGAAAAAAAAAAAGGCTTTAGTGATCCAGAAAATTCTTACATGGGTTCTGCAGACAGATTGTCACTGTTATGTATGCAGGAGATGGTTTCAAGTTATTATCAAAATAGAAGCATAAAGAGTTAACTAAGTTTGACCCAATAAAGTAATAACTAAATACAATATAAGTTGTAACTTTCCAAAATATAGACTAGCATATATAGCTTGTATACTATATTCTTTGCTCATTTGCCTTTATTTTAAAGTATAGCCAAGTTTGATAGACCTGTGAACCCTGGACATACCAGCTCCTGGCTTAAGATACATATCAGGTACTGAAATGTACAGAAAAATAAGATACAGCAGTGCCAAGAAGATGAGAACTGAAGAGATGGATGCCTCCTGCAGCACACCCTGCCAGCCAAAACAGGGTGCGGGGATTCATACATGGGTGGGCCCACCCCCCCATGCCTCATTTTTGCTCTCCATTGCCTCCTGCAGCATTCTGCCAGCCACAAATGGGCCATGTGGCCCATTTTCAGGTAATTTTCTGGCCGTGTTCCTTCCGTGTTTTGGGCCCGTTTTCAGTCAGCAGAGTGCTGCAGGAGGCCATGGAGAGTGACACAAGGCAAGAGGGGAGTACCTTTTTAATCACCAGAGACACCACAGGCCAGTCCCTTGATATTTCTGGGCCATGGGCTGGATTTAAGCACCTCACAGGCCGGATGCAGCCTGCGGCCCTTGAGTTTGATACCCCTAATGTAAAGAGTTAGATCAGAATAATAGTAACAGGAAAACACATAATGCTCACCCCCATCTATGCTCTACTCCTGTTTTTAAAAGAGATATTATAAAATTATCACAAGTACCTAATGCTTAAATTATTGCTGAAATATCCCAATTTTCATGTGTCTGCTTTGTCATATAAACTAATCTGAAATAATTTGTATAATTTCTGATCTTTCACCAATACTTTGCAATGTTTCCGTTATACTTGTACAAACTTATATATGGAGACAGTGGCACTGGTCTTTATGTTACATCTTGGTAAAAAAAACAACTGAAATTCTTTTTTTGCAAAGTCTCCTATAATTACCTTAACTTCAGCTGTATCCTTTATTTTGAATTCTGGAGTAACTCGCAAAGTTTTCTGTTTAGTACTTGGTATATGTTCTTGAGGAGATATAGTAATTTCTTCTCTCAGGCTTTTTGAGTCTGGTGGAAGCATTTCTACATGTTTATCTAAAATCACTGGCAATATTTTTTCCTCATCTTTTGCAGAATCAGGCAATTGCTGCTTTTCTTCTATAGATACCTCTTTCCCTGCGCTTTAAGTATAACAAACAGCAATTATTTCCTAGGAAAGATTATAAGCAGTCTTGAGTTCCTTCAGTTAGTTCCCAGAGTTCTTATTCAGTTGCAGAGGCTGCAGGGATCCATAAGGATTTCTACAACAGATATTTTATCACTTCCAAAGTCCTACTATTTTCAGCCACAAAGGTTGGAAATTAGTGTTGGTAGTAGCAAGGAAGGGGAAGGTTTTTTTCTGATAGATTTTATCAAGTGTCCCCAATGAAAGCAATGGCACAAGTGAAGTTTCCCTTGAGAAGACTAAAGCTGAAGTAATTTGATTTAACAGAGATGACACAAATATCTACACATAACATGCCATTTGGGATCCTTCATTTTGTTACCACCAGTTTTGTTACTTTTTGCATATGGAGTTCTCAGTGGATGCAGGAGAACATTAACAGTAGTACAGTCTTATTCAGCTGCCAATGCTCCACTCAGGTGTAAGAAGGCTCTTTCAAAAGATCACAGACCCTTCCACTAATCAATAATGAGAAGAAGGTAAAGGTTGCTCATTAGGCAAAGAGCACACTAAAATTCTTAATTATTGAAATTATTTAACAAAATTGTCTCTGATTTCTGCACACATTTATATTGTGTTAACTGAAAGTGAAAAACAAATTCTTCAGTGTTTTAGTTGTCACTAATATGTAAAAACATTTCCTTCCTTTTTTATAATGCATGGGGGACGGGGAGAATTTAACTTGTTCATATACAAATACAGAAATATACCCAAAAGGAATATTATGAAAAATCTTATTCTACAGCTAACAAGAAAATCTGAATGTAATTGTCTCCATTTATTCCTTTGGAGGCATAATGGTATTTATATCATTAAATTTCAACAATAAATGCATTACAGTTGAGTAATCCTTTTATGTGATATTAACCCAATAACTACAGAATAGGTAGGTAGGTAAGTAGGTGGGGGGGGGAGAGAGGGTCAGCTAGATAGGCAGATAAATAGGCAGATAGGCAGACAGATATGTGTATATGTATATGTGTGTGTGCGTGTTTAACTGTTTCAGCAGTCCTAATTTTTAAATGGTTTATATGAATTGATTCATAGTGTATTTACAAGTTTAAATATACTTCTCTTGTTTTCTTCAATTATTTTCCAAAAGTAATGTTGTAACTAGAACATTTTTTAACTTTATATTATAGCTGAAATCAAACTTAAAAATCAATTTCTCATTTCCTCTGATAATGAAACAAACGTAAAGAAAAGACCTAACAGCTGTGTAATAGGCAGAATAACTTGTTATTGCATAATTTTAGAATTTTTTAGAAATTTAAACTCCCCAGAGTAAATTGGTGAATTGGGGGACTACAGGAATTGATTGACTGACTGACTAAATAAATAAAGATAAAAATAAATAAATATTTATCTCTATATAAATGATGTAGGAAAAAGGAAATTTGTCAATCCCTTTTAAAAATGCTAGACTAAATATAAAGAATATATTTTAAATCTTTATTATGTATCTAAGTTATTCAACATTCATAATTTTGGCTGGAGTAGGCCAGAATCATATTAATCAGATTTTAGACAATATAATTGGATAACAATAGTTGTAACAATAATAATTTCAAATGATTAACAAAAATATGACTGAATGGGGAATAATTTACCCATAGCAGCCAAAATATCCCTTCTTAAAACTAATGGAGTCTTCATACTAAATAATAAAATTTTATAACGCAAGAGTATAGTACTTTTTAGATCTGCTTTTAAAGAACTCTGTAGGTCATATTTCTATCATTGGCTTCAGGAATTATAGCATATATTAATTGTTCCCTTGTCAGACTGAAGTAATACCAATTTAAGAGAAGAAAATCAGAGACTGCCATAACTATTTGCTGTCCTCTGAAGCTACCATTACTACATCCCAAGTATGTTTGGTCCACTTCCATGACCCTTAATATTTAAAATACTTAAATGAGCTCAGAAATAATCTAAATTTAATTGTTCCAATTCTTACTATGGAGGATTCTTTTTCCTCCTAAACACAAGCACGCATACAAGGACTGATTCTTCCCTGCCAATCTGCTGTTGACATAATACCCATTCCATAATCAGGGCCCAATAAATAACATTAGGACTGTTCTGCCAAACCAACATGCTAGTTTTAGATCAGAAGTCTCCAAACTTGGCAACTTTAAGACTTGTGAAGTTCAATTCTCAGAATTCTGGGAGTTGAAGTCCACAAGTCTTAAAGTTGCCAAGTTTGGGAGCCCTGTTTTAGATGGTCTTCACTCATTTTAAATATTTTATATCAGATTTTTTTATTTGTTGTTTCATTTACAGGAACCATTTGAAAATGCAATTTTAACTAAAGAGGCCAATATATATTTAAACGTATTATGAATGAATAAAGCCTAAAAAAAGAACAAAATTGGAAACAATCTTTTTTCAAAACAAAACTTTTCTAGTGGTGTTTCAGAAGTGTCTAATAAAACTGCAGAACATATCGGAGCACAACAAATCTTATTTATTCATCAGCAAGACCCGGCATCCTTGTATTGGTTTAATTTCATTCCTCGTGGAAGTTTGGAAATCATTCTTCAAAGATTTTCAGGTATTCTTTTAGGACCTAAAGAGCAATCCGGGATTAATTTTAATAGATTATTCTGATGTGTTATTAACAGTTATAACTGTGCTTAAACAAATTGGGATGGAATATTTTTTCAAGAAATACCATTTATAGTAAAAAAAAAATGATTCATTTTCTTGTTATAATGGAATCTATCATAAAATGTTTCCCTTGTTTCGGTTCACAAGACATTCCTATTGGAGAGTACGCTAATGAAGAAATATCAACTGAAGTCCCACAGTAAAGATTACACAATATTCCCAGGTTGAAATAGTAGCACATAGGGTTACACAAGTTTATTTGGTAAAAAATCAAGGGAATGTTTTTTTCCCAAATCTCTCAAGATTTTGCCTCAGAATATTTTGAATTGAGCTTTTATTGTTCTATAGTTGGAGCCTGAAAATAAAGATATCTTTATATATCTTCAAGCCAATCTTGATTCTTGTTCTTGGCAACATACAGTATTTCATAAGAGGTTTGCAGTTACCTTCCTAAGACCGAGAGAGCAATTGAATCAAAGTCATCTATGGCTTTATGCCTAAGGCAGGACTAAAACATACAATATAGACTCCTGATTTCTAATTCAGTGACTTCAATCATTACATCAAGTTGGCTTTTAGATATCATATAGATTCTTTATATGGTATAAGAGATAAAACATGAAACTACAAAGTATATACAAAGCAGGGCTTGATATTCTCTCCGCTCCTGTTCAACATTTATACGAAGCTGTTGGGTGAGATCATCTGTCACCATGGACTGAGGTATCACCAATATGCTGATGATACTCAGCTGTATGTCTCGGCCCATGGTAAGTTAAATGTTGCTGTGTCTTCCCTCTCGCAGTGCCTGGAGGCTGTTAGGGGCTGCATGGGGAGCAACGGGTTGAAACTAAACTCTTGCAAAACCAAGTGGCTCTGGGTTTGGGGTTCGATGGCTCAGGGAGAATTGCCACCTTTGGTCTTGGATGGGGTGGCAGGGTTAGGGTATTTTCCTGGACTCACGACTCCTGCTCAAAGAGCAGGTGGCAGTTGTGGCCAGGAGGGCCTTTGCGCAACTGTAGGTTATGCACCAGTTACGCACTTTCCTGGACCAATGATCCCTACTCACAGTCACTCCTTCCCTGGTCACTTCCCACCTTGATTATTGCAATGCACTCTACATGGGGCTGCCCTTGAAGAGCATCCAGAAGCTCCAGTTGGTGCAAAATGCAGCGGCCCACATAGTTTTGTGCAGATCCCAGTGTGCACATGTGTCATCTCTCCTACAGAAGCTGCATTGGTTGCCAATTTGCTTCTGGGTGCAATTCAAGGTGCTGGTTGTCACTTTTAAAGCCCTTCATGGCTTAGGACTGGGTTATCTGAGGGAATGTCTCTTGCCAGTCACATCTACCCAACCCATTAGAGCAGGGAGGCAGGGAATGTTGCGGGTCCCATCCCTGAGGCAGATATACTTGGTGGGACCAGAAGAAGGGCCTTCTCCATGGTGGCTCCCTCTCTGGAATATCATTCCCCCAGAGATTAGAATGGCCGACCCTCTAGCACTCTTTCAAAAGCACTGAATACCTATTTTTGCCAGTGGGCCTGGGGAACCCAGAGTGGGATGGAGCCCATCAAATGGTTAGTGTGATCTGCTGTCGTCAGGGTGGAGGTGTAGGAATTGGGGGGGTGATTTTTTTTATTTTTTTCCAGATTTTGTTCTGTTTTACTTTATTAATTTGATTCTTTTTTGTTAGTTTTCATTGGTTTTTCTTGTTTGTTTTAAATATGGTTTTACATTGTGTAAGCCACCTCAAGTCGCCATGGGTGAATAGGCAGAAATATAAAATAAGTAAATAAATAAATAATATATATTCTACCAACTCTTTTCCCTTTCAGAATAATATAAGTTGTTAAATAAGATCTGGCAATTTAATTTAATTTTTTTTTCAGAAATAAGTACCATCTCTTTAATTAAGTTTTATATCAGTGGTTCATTACTTTTTATTATTAAATATTATTATATGTTTTATTTTTATTTTTTTTAAATATACATTCATATTGTGTCTGAATAGAGTTGGTTCTGGGTATCATTCATATTAATCCAATTCGCAGTAACAATATTAATCTCTAATGTTCTCTATCACATTTATCAAATTTAAGCAATCTTCATTATATTGTACAAACAAAAAATGCCTCGCTCATTTTATCTCTATTTTTCTCTATATCTTTCTTGTTCAATCTAAACATTTCTCTATTGTATATAGGCAAAGTTAGTTCTGGGTATCGTTCATATTAATCCAATTCACGCTAACGATGTTAGTAGTCTCTATCACATTTGTCAAATTTAAGTAATCCTCGTAATATTTAAACATACATTAAAATGCCTAACATGTGTAAACTTCTAATCTTTCTATCTATTGTTTTTATTCATTCTATAAAAAATTATATTGCAGTATTTCCCCTGTCTAATTTTATTTCTGCCTCAGGCTACTTTAATATTTAAAGAGCAATTCTTTCTATCCAACATCTCTGTGCTTCAATTCTTACCCATTTTTTAATTTGCCTCCCATACTCCTCATCTTTATTTCTATCTTCATCAATATCTTTCTTGTTCAATCTAAACATTTCTCCCAATAGAATCTTATACTGCCAATTCTCCCATATGTCTGCCCATGTCCCAATCTTCTTATCAAATATATTTTCCTTTCTCTCCCAATTGTTGATTTATCTGTTTTATTTTCTTCAGTCTTTCTTCCTTTATCAGCTGATTTGTCAGTCCTTTTTTTTTTTTTGCTCCAGCCCTTGATTTATCTGTTGATGTGGCCAATCTATCTGTTCTTTCCATTCCTTTTGCTTGCCATTTATCTGGTTTTCCTCTTTTTCGAGCTGTTGCTTCATTTGCTGATTTTTCTGATCCATATTTTTTCCCTCTTCATATTCAATTTGCTGGCTTAAGTAATCCATTTCATCTAGTCTTTCTGATGCTTCCATCAGTTCATGGGCAGTTTGATCTTTATTCATTATTTTTTTGAAAATGTTTTCCATTTTTTCATCTATACCAGTGGTAGTCAACTTGGTCCCTACCACCCACTAGTGGGCGTTCCAGCTTTCATGGTGGGCGATAGGTGTTTTGTCCCCTACATTATAAATAACCATTACTGTGGAACTGGTGGGCAGTTAGAGAAAATTTTACTGCTAACAGAGATACAAAAGTGGGCGGTAGGTATAAAAAGGTTGACTACCCCTGATCTATATCATCAATTGAATCAATAATATTTTGGAACAACACAGTTGTTCCACAGCTGTTCCTTCAGCTCCAGTCATAATAGCAATAAAAGTGAAATAAACAATAAAGCCACAATCTAGTTCAGAAAGAGTCCAAAATTGTAGAAGTATGGTTTATTTTACAATCATTAGTAGATGGGGTTCTCCTATCAAATATCCATGTTGCCTTTTTTTCCAGAAGGTATTTATTTCACTAAAAATCCATTTCTTTCAAAACAAAGTCAATTATTTAAATGAGTCAGTTCCAGCATTTACCCAATATTCCGATAGTCCAAGGTATTTTCCATGTTATTTAAGTGTGCTCTTTATTCTAGCTTCCCAGAGTCTCTTTTATAAAATGTATTTCTTATTTCCCCTTCTGGTAAGCATAAGGCAATAAAAAGTTAAAAATCATAGATCTCTTTATGAAAAATTGTCATGCCCCTGTCAGAATCTGACTTGGAGGAGGAAGCCAAACAGCTGACAGGAAGTGGGAGTGTGGCTCCGTTGGCTGTGGAAGAAACTGGGGAAGGGCAAAGTCTGGATTGGCAGAGCCAGGGAGAGGTAGAACAAGGGAGAGGGAATTCAGAAGATGACCCAAGCCCACTCTCTCTTTATCCTCGGGCACGCAGGGAGGAATGGAGAAGACAGCAACGTGGGTTGTTTAAAGGGGAGGAAAGGGCCCCGATTCCCTTCATTAGCTGCAGCTGAGAACACAGCGTATTAAAAAAGGCAAACTGCGTGCAGCAAGCTGTTGGGAGCAAACGTGACTTTATCTTGTATCAGCATGGCTTATCTGGGTTCCTTCCAAACTGTGTGAGTTTTGCCGTGCTTTCAAGTCTGAAATTCCTTCTTCTGCCCTGTCAAACTAATTACTTCAGTTTGGTTTGTTTGGATTTTAAGTTACAGTTTGCATGTACCTTGTTTTGGACTGAATTTTCTACAGTTAAAGGCTGGGAGAATTTTTTTCCAGCCAAAGGTAACCTGGACATTGGGGGAAAAGTTGGAGACAATAAAGGGACTCTTATTGCTTATTTGATTGTGCCACGCCCTGGGTCATCACAAAAATACTTTCTTTTGCTGCTTAAACAGTTATATTTTTAGAATCTCGTCTCTAGGATATTTTTGTTTTCCTTGGGGTAATTTTTTAAGAAAAGAAAAATCATCTCCCCAGAAACAATAATCTGTTCACTGTTCTCTTCGCTCCTGCACTTGCTTAGTTGTTCTGGCTGTACCCAGCTTCATGGCAGCCATATTGACTGCCGCTGCTCATTGTCTTTGGATGAGAGGGATTTTCAAAGTCAGGGAGGAGAGATGCAGTTCTCCTCGACCTGCAAGGTGCCCTCCTTTACTTCACCACCCCTACATGGTGGCTATGGCTCCTTTTGGAGCCCTCCAATGGAGAGAACTCAGAGCATGGCTGCTGAGCTCACAGTCCTCACCTCTGACACCACCGGAAGGACAACCGGAAGCCCCAAATTAATTTAATATTTTTAATTTTCCTATTTTATTTAACGTTTTAGTTCCTTCAGTCAATATCTTCCACAGGTGTCAGAAGCTATAGTTTCAGACTCTTTTTTAATTAATTCACAATAATGTACTTCTATATTTCTGGAAAGTTCCATAAACATGTCCAAATGCTACTTGATTTTTCAGCAGTGATTTTTCATTTCCAAATATAGGCATAGATTACAGGTAAATATAGTTTCGTATAGAAAAAAACAGATAACTAGGTTAGAAAATAATAGTGGAGTAAGTTGTCCTATATATAAAAAAATTCATAATGCCATACTGAAGAATGTTCAATACTGAAGAATGTTCAATTTCTCTCATTCACATTCATCCATCAAAAGATACTAACTTCACCAAGAAATCAATATAGCAATCCACATTTCTTCCCAACATCTTAATCTTATATCAGGCTGTTGGTTGTATATTAATGTCTGTAATTATGCTATCAATTCAATTGCACACATAGGCAATGTTATTAACAAATGTTTTCTAAGTAAGTTACAATGTACATAAAGAATTCCCTCTATTTAACATGCTTCATCCATCTTCATTTTTATATGCCACTATTACCTAGTGTATTTTATTGCTTCAATTTCCTAAAACAATGAAGGAATATGATTTCAGGCAGTTCTCGCTTAAAAAACACAATTAGGACCAGCAACTTCATTGCAAAAATAATAAGATATCACATGACCACAACAGACATAACATTTCTTCCACTGCAGACATTAAGCAAATAAATTGTCATCAAGAGATATGTGACATGACTGTGACTTGTGATTTTATTGTTGGTTTTTCCACTGGTTTAGCTTGTCAGAAGCCAACTGTGAAACACACAAATTACAGTCATGTGACTGAGGGAAGTTACAATGATTATGAACAACCACCAGTTATGAATCATCTGAACTTGGGGATGTTACGATAGACATAACTGTGAGGACTGGTTATAACATTAATGCAACGATAATTTTCAGGACCAAACAAAGCAATCATTAAGTGGGGCTATCTGTATATATTTGAAAAAAAAATATGTTGATTATCATCTCTATCAGAAGATTCTCTACAAATTCACTTTAATAAAACTAGATTTCCGGATGTCCCTTAGAAACCATCAGGAAAGATTGGATTGATCAGTCTCCAAAACCACATTGATTACTGGATTGATCAATCTCCAAAACCATTCTAGCGGAATGGGATGTTTATACACCAATTCTTAGCTATGCCCCCTTCACTCTCTGACATCTGCCTTAGCCAATTTACAGCCAACTTTTCTCCTCCACTTTCTCTTCCCTGGCCATTCTCCAGAGCCAATGGGCCCCTGGCCTTCCACCCCTTGCCCTTCATCAGCAGCCCTGGCACTTTTTAAAAAATCTTGCATCGCATGCTGCCTACCCCACAGCCTCTGCAATTGCTCTGCCCATTGCCAATTGCACACTGCCACCACGTCACCATTGCTTTTGTCTCCCACCCAGTTGGATACTATTTGTCCCATGCAGCCAAATGCCCTGATCAAACAGTGTCTGAGTGAATAGTCATGGATGAAGCACTAGGGATGGAAGAATTGCCAGGAAAGGGTCAACAGAGGTGCAAAGCTGGCTGTAAATTGGCTGAAGCGGGTGGCTGGGGGCAAAGAGGGCACAGCCAAGGATCATTGCCTAAATGTCCTAGATCCTCATCTAGTTCTGAATAGGCTTAGATTCTAAAATAAATGATGTCATGATTTGTCTGTGAAAGTAGAACAAATAAATTCCATCTAAATTTGCCAAATGTAAATTACCAAGCATAAAGAATGATCCATTAATATATAAACACAATAACGGCCCAGTATTAATTCTATTTGAATGAAGTCCTTGATGTTGATATCCCTAGAATTTCAAGTCTGGGAATTATAACACTAAATCCCAATAAATGATTGAAATTTTGAAATGTTATCCTAACATTTCAAAATCTCAATCATTTATTGGGATAATGCTGTCCTAACAGACAGGAAGCAGCAGATGAAACTAGGCAGAATCACATCCGATACCTGTACAATCAGCACAGGAGTCCCCAAAGCTCTGTGCTATCTCCACTTCCCTTCTCCCTATATACCAATGACTGCATCTCAAACGATCCATCTGTTAAAATACTGAAGTTTGCTGATGACACAACAGTGATTGGTCTCATTTGAGACAACGATGAATCTGCATACAAACAGGAGGTTATACAACTTGCCTCATGTAACCAGAACAATCTGGAACTGAACACACTCAAAACTGTCGAAATGGTGATAGACTTTAGAAGAAACCCTCCCATACTACCACCTCTTACAATGCTAGACAACATATCAACAGTAGAGACCTTCAAATTTCTAGGTTCTACTATATCACATGACCTAAAATGGACACCTAACATCAAAAATGTCATCAAAAAAGCACAACAAAGAATGTTCTTTCTGCGCCAACTCAGAAAGCTCAAACTGCTCAAGGAGCTGCTGATACAGTTCTACAGAGGAATTGTTGAGTCTGTCATCTGCACCTCTATAACTGTCTGGTTTGGTTCTGCAACCCAACAGGACAGACACAGACTTCAGAGGATAATTAGGACTGCAGAAAAAACAATTATTACCCACCTGCCTTCAATCGAGGACCTGTATACTGCACGAGTCAAAAAGAGGGCTGTGAAAATATTTACAGACCCCTCACACCCCAAACATAAACTGTTTCAACTCCTCCCCTCAAAACGACACTATAGAGCACTACACACCAGAACAACTAGACACAAGAACAGTTTTTTCCCCAAAAGCCATCACTCTGCTAAACAAATAATTCCCTCAACACTGTTCAACTATTTACAAAGTGTGCACTACTATTACTGTTAATCTTCTCATCACTCTTTATCACCCATCCCCTCCCACTTGTGATTGTAGGACTGTAACTTTTGTCACTTGTATCCTTACGGTTTATATTGACTGCTTCCTAGTATGATTTGATTGTTGATTGTACTTATGACTATCATTAAGTGTTGTACATTATGATTCTTGATTCTTAACGAATGTATCTTTTCTTTATGTATACTGAGAGTATTTACACTAAGACAAATTCCTTGTGTGTCCAATCACACTTGGCCAATAAAGTATTCTATTCTATTCTATTCTATTCTATTCTATTCTATTCTATTCTATTCTATTCTATTCTATTCTATTCTATTCTATTCTATTCTATTCTATTCTATTCTATTCTCAGCATGCTGCTATATACTAGTAATAGCAATAACATTTAGACTTATATACAGTTTCACAGTGCTTTTACAGCCTCTCTAGGACGGATGAGGATCTAGGATATTTAGGCAATGATCCTTGGCTGTGCCCTCTTTGCCCCCAGTGATTTATAGAGTCAGCATATTGCCCACAACAATATGAGTCCTCATTTTACCCACCTTGGAAGGATGGAAGGCTGAGTCAGCCTTGAGCATGGTGTGATTTGAACTGCCAAATTGCAGTCAGCCAGCAGTCAGCAGAAATAGCGTTTCTGTGGCTCATAATAAAATCTATTTAGTATCATGATTAACATGCTGAACTAGAAATATGAGATCAGGAACACAAGCCCCTCCCCGCCTCTCTTAGGAATGAAAGCCAGTTTGAAGGCCAGTTATTTTCTCTAAGCCCAATCTGGGTTGTTGGAGGGGGAGGTAGGGAAGCAAGATGATTTCTGGACTTGTACAAAATAAAGGCAGGATATAAATCTAATAAATACATAGAACTCCCATGTTCTTTCAACTATCCAGATCCTGAAAAAACACTCAAAATCAAAATCTTACCAGGAAGTATATATAACCCAAGAAAAAAAACAGAATGGTTTCAGAAGCCCAATTTTTAATTAAAAAGCATGAAGACATCATTAAGAAAAACACATTTCCAAATAATAAGTTAAGTAACCAGTAATAGGTATATTTTCTAAACAACAAACTAAAAGACTCAAGGTCCATCCCACCCCTGAAAGGATCTAATAATGGTAAAGACTGCAATGATGACACCATTAAAGCCAACCTGTTTAACACATTCTTTTGGCTAAACAGCAATAGATCATGCCCAGTATTTCCTAGTGAACCACAGACAACTACAATCATCTAATACATATCGATTTGACAGAAGACAATGTTGAAAAAGCACTACGCAATCTAAAACCATCTCTATCTATTGGACCGGACAGAATATGTGCCTACTTCTTTAAAAAGCTATCCACTGACATAGCCAAACCTCTAAGCATAATCTTTGAAAAATCTTTCAGGACCAGCTCCTTGCCAAAACTATGGTCACAAGCTATAGTCATCCCCATCTTCAAAAAGGGAGACCCCAGCCTAGTTGAAAATTACAGACCAATCTCCTTATGCTGCGTCACCTGTAAAGTCATGGAATCAATTATTAACCAATCCATTATCCTCCACTTAGAGACAAACAACCTACTCTCTAATAAATAATTTGGTTTCAGAAAAAAAAACTATCCTGTAATCTGCAATTCTTACACTGCAAAAACATATGGACTACACAACTCAATCAGGGCAAAGCAATAGACGCAATCTACGTAGACTTCTGTACAGCCTTTGATTCAGTGGTACACAACAAACTACTCCTAAAACTAACATCTTATGGTATCTCTGGACACCTGCATAACTGGATAGAAGCTTTCCTGTCAAACAGACAATAAATAATCAAAATTGGGAGTGTCCTATCAAATTCTGTACTTGTCAATAGTGGTGTCCCCCAAGGCAGTGTTCTAGGACCAGCTCTCTTCATACTCTACATAAATGACCTCTGTGATCATATTAAGAGCAACTGCATTCTCTTCGCTGATGATATAAAGCTGTTCAATATCACAGACAATACTGCTACCCTTCAAAAAGACCTCAACTATGTATCAGAATGGTCAAACAAATGGCAACTTCGAATCTCAACAAATAAATGCTCTGTCTTACATATTGGCAAAAAAAATCAGAAATTAAAATACAGGCGAAATAGTCAAAACCTTGTTGATGATCCAAACTCTGTCAAGGATCTTGGAGTACTCATCTCTCATGATCTAAGTGCTAGAGCCCACTGTAACTACATAGCCAAAAAGGCATTAAGAGTTGTTAACCTAATCTCACATAGCTTTTTCTCTGGTAATATTACACTACTAACTAGAGCATACAAAACATTTGCTAGACCAATACTCGAATACAGCTCATCAGTCTGGAACCCACATTACATATCTGATATTAACACAGTTGAGAAAGTCCAGAAATATTTCACAGGAAGAGTTCTCCACTCCTCTACTCATTGCAGAATACCTTATGCCACCAAACTTGAAATCCTAGACCTAGAAAATCTAGAACTATGCTGCCTTCAGTCCGATCTAAGTATAGTATATAAAATCATACATTGCAATGTCCTACCTGTCAATGAATACTTCAGCTTCAACCATAGCAATACATGAGCAAACAACAGATACAAACTCAAGGTAAACCGCATTAAACTTGATTGCAGGAAATACGACTTCAGCAACAGAGTGGTCAATATCTGGAATACTCTACCTGACTCTGTGGTTTCTTCCCCAAACCCCAAAAACTTTAACCTTAGACTGTCTACTATTGACCTCACCCCTTTCCTAAGAGGTCTGTAGGGGGCGTGCATAAGCGCACCAATGTGCCTACTATCCCTATCCTATTGTTTCTTTTATTTTTCTTATATGTATCCATGTATTCATAACTATGTTTTTACCTATACCTATTATCTTGTAAGCAATTGACAAATCAAATCAAATAAAAAATAAATAAAATATCTAAAACTTACAGGGTAACCATTTAATCTGTAGCAATAGCCCATCCAATCCCAATGTTGACCTATTCTATATGAAATTATCACAGACTAAATCAAAAGTGAACTCAGCACAGAATTGATGTTGCTCCTTTCATCTGGTCCATATGAACCTGATCCTCCTTCAATGTTGATATTTTACATTTTAATTTCCTATTGCAGTTGTTCGTTAGCTTTCTTGTTTGTTATTCTAACATACTTTCTTTTTCTTTTTTAATAACGCTTTATTGAATTTTTTTTCCATTTATACATAATACCAATAGTTATTAAACAGCACTGTGACATTATATATACATTTATGTGTCCTATCAAAACTTACAATGAAAAATACTTTCATACCCTCTTATTTATTATTCACAAATTGTTGGAAATGTGGACAACAACAAGATGCCTTCTTTCATTCTTGGTGGACATGCCCCAAAGTGAAAAAATACTGGAAAATGATTCAAACGTGGTTAGAAGAGTTAACTAAAAACAAAATTGATTAATTGTTAGGAATAATAAAAAAAATTATAATAGACAGATAAAATATCTTATATTACATATGTTAACAGCAGCAAGAATTTCATATGCTCAGTACTGGAAATATAACTCTATACCACCTGAAGGCTTAATTATCAAAAAAAAATTTAGAGTGTGTGGAAATTGATAAATTAACTATGGAATTAAAAGGGAAAACAGACACAGAATACAACGCAGTATGGGAAATATGGGTTTTTTGGATAGATAATAGATATAAACATAGAAAATGTAAATAAGATTTTGGGTAAAACTTAGCCAGTCTTAAAGGTGCCAAATACCAATGATAGAAAATTTTATGTTGGTTTTCCTTATATGCCACCAATTTTATTATTTTATAATTCACGTTCCAAATCTTTTCCCATTCTTCCAGATCAATAGTATGTCCAACGTTCCTAACCCCTGCAATCATCATTCCTTGCACAATTTGTTCCGCTCTTTCAAATTCTAATAAATGTTTATATAACTTTGATAATAATTTCTTGTCTGTGCCAATCAAGATTTTATCTAGTTTTTGTATTTCAATATCTATTCCAAATTCCTCACTGTCTTTTGTATATCTTGTTTGAATTTGCATATAAGTCCACCAATCCAGTTTTATTCCCTGCTCTTCCAATTTCTGTCTGCTCTTTAAGTTCCCTTGTTCATCTAGAATTTCCCTATACCTTGCTATTTTCTTAACCTTCATTATGTTGGGGTGGATTACTGCTTCCAAGGGAGATACCCAGTTTGGAATTTTCAAACAATACTTATTCTTTATTTGTTTCCATGATTGTATCAGCACATTTCTTATTTTATGTCTACAAAAGTATAGATATGGTTTGTTTTCTTTGTCACACAGGAAGGCATACCACTCTCTTTGTATGTCATGCCCTTCTATGGTTAATATTCTTTTTTTCCTTAGATTGATCTAATCTCGTATCCATTCAAGTATCGCTGCTTTATGGTATCGTTCCCAATCTGGAAGCCCAAGGCCACCTCTGCTCTTACTATCCTGTAAATCTTTTAACTTTATTTGGGCTTTTTTGCCTGCCCAAACAGATTTTGTGATTTTTCTATTAAGTTCTCTAAAAAAATTCTTATCTAATTTTATTGGAATTGTTTGAAATAAATATAAAATCTTTGGCAGGACATTCATTTTTATAGTTGCTATTCTTCCTAATAATGATAATTATAAAGTCCCCCATTTTTCCAAATCTTTTTTAATTTGATTGAATAATTTGATGTAATTGTCTTCTTTTATTGTGGAGCACTTTGCTGTTAACCATATTCCTAAATATTTAATTTTTTTGTGATTTGTAGTCCCATTACATTTTCTAGCTCCTTTTTATTTCTAATTGTTAAGTTTTTCACTAGCATTTTGGTTTTGTCTTTGTTGATTTTAAATCCTGAAATCTCTCCATATTTTTCTAATTCTTCTATCAAAATTGGGCCTGATTCTAGTGGCTCCTCAATAAAAAAAAAACCCAAATCATCCGTGAATGCTTGTAGTTTATACTCTTCTTTTTAAATATTTTTCCCTGTATCTCTGAATTATTCCTAATTTTTATTAATAGTGTCTCTAGTGTCAAAATAAAGAGCAGAGGTGACAATGGGCATCCCTGTCGGACTCCTTTTGTTATTCTAAATGCCTTCGTTATATCTCCATTTATTTATTATTATATTGGCCTTTTGGGAAGAATAAACTGTTTATATTAATTTTTCAAATCTGTCTCCAAACTTCATTTCCTTAATTTGATGTACCATAAATTCCCAATTTAAATTTTCGAATGCTTTTTGTGCGTCCAGAAAGACAAGGGCCACTTGTCTTCCTGATTACATTTCATAATATTCTAATATGTTCATTACTATTCTAATGTCTCTTATTTGTCTTTGTGGTAGAAATCCATTCTGATCACTATGTATTATTTCATTTAAAATTCTTTTTGTCCTTTCTGCAATAATTTTGTAGTCAGAAAATTTTTGTAGTCAGAAAAATTTTGTAGTCAGAATTCAAGAGCGATATTGGTCTATATTTTTTTATTTGATTAACATCAGTACTTTCTTTCGGTATCAAGGTAATATATGATTCCCTCCATGATTCCGGTATTTTTGCATTTAACAAAGCCTCATTACATACTTCCAGTAATATTAATTCCAATGATTCTCCTAATTTTTGATATAATTCTCCTGATAAACCATCTGGTCCCAGGGTCTTATTTACCTTCTGTTTTGGGATAGCTTCCTTTAATTCTTTTAATGTAATTTCTCGATTTAATATATTCCTTTTTTCTACTCAATTGGTGACATTCTATCTTTTTAAATACTAATCTATTTTCTCTGTTTCTATTTTTTTTTGTCCATAGAGATCTTCAAAATATATTAGGGCAATATTTTTTTTCTCTTCTTCATTATTTTGTAGTATTCCTAATTTATTATGAAGCTGGTGTATTTTTCTTTTTCTTTTTTCAATTTATAGGCCAGCCATTTCCCTGGCTTATTTGCATTTTCAAAATAATTTTGTTTCATAAATTTATGATCCCTTACTATATCTTCCTATTCTAATAGGTTTAATTTGTGTTTGGCCAAATTCATTTGTTCCTTAATTTGATTACTCCCTGGATTTTGTTTTGTTTTTGCATTGATTTTTCTAAATCTCCAATCTCTAATTGTAATGTATTTTGTTGCCCCCATTTCTCCTTGTTTCTTTTTGCAATGTAAGATATTGTTACCCCTCTGGTATATGCTTTCATCATGTCCCATAGGGTTTGCAAAGATGTTTGTTATTTTTTATTTATATCCAAAAATATTATCAATTCATTTGATTTTTTTTAAATAAATTCTTCTTTTCATAATATCTAGGGGTTCAATGTCCATCTTTTTCTTTTCTTTTTCTGGCCTCTCCAACTTACTTTCATGGGTTGTGGTCAGCCCAGGTGTTTGGGAGAATTTCAATTTTCTCTATTTCTTTACCTAAGTCAATATTTGTCCATACCATATCAATTCTTGAATGAAATTTATTTTTGAATAGTATGTAATTTTTTGTTCCATGGGGTTTAATGTTCTCCTTACATCTATTAGGTTCCATTCCTCTGTCATATCAAAAAATGTTTTATTATCATTTTTTTATTATCACAGACGTAGTCTTTATTTATATCTCTACTATTCCATTATAGTCTCCGACTATCCATATATCTTTCTGACCTGTCTCAACAATTCTTTCATGAAGTTTTTTGCAGAATTCTTTTTGTTTTTTGTTAGATGCATATACAGTATATTTACGAGTAGTATCTGTTTTTGTCCTATTTTTATCTCTAATATTAATATTCTACCCTTAATGTCTTCGTAAATTTGCTTTTTTTCCCTTTTTTCCCCCCAGACAATGCAGTATGGAGTTTCCCCAATGTATTAAATTCAAAATACTTTTTGTCTTGATTCTTGATATGTACCCCTTGGAGGCACACAATATCTATATTTTGTTTTACCAGTTTTGATAATATTTGTTTTCTCTGAACTACAGCATTTAATCCATTTACATTTATTGATAATAGTTTTAGTTCTTTTTCCATATTTTTATTAGTCTATCTACGTCTAGTTCCTGTTAGGTTTTTTTGCTGTTCATTTGGGATCTCATTCTAATGGCTTTTTCCTTTTGGGATTATTGTGTTTCTTTCGTCTTATCTTCCTGGTCTTCTATCTCTGTTTCTACCTGGCCTTCTTCCTGGGTTCCTTCCTATAGCTTCTCTCTACTGTTGTCGTTTTCTTCCCTTCCTGTCAATTGGTTGTAGAATTCTTGGGCTTTATCCAGGTTATCTATTTTTATCTACTTTCCTTGCCATCAGACCAGCATGCCTTCTGGAATGATCCATCAAAACAGAATGTTGCATTTGCTTAATTGTACTGCCAGGTGATGATAATCTTTACGTTGTTCTCTGACTCGTCTTGGTATTTGTTTGAGAGTAATAATTTCTTTGTCCTTATACACTATAGGTTCCTCCCTCGTTATTTTATATATTATGTCTCTGATGTTCTTCCAGGCAAATCTGATGTACACTTCTCTGGGTAATCGATGTCTTTTGGCATAATTAGTCTGGACCCTGTAGGCCTCGTCTATCTCTCCTGTAACCTCCTGAGTATCTCTTTCCAGGATTTCTACTATCAGTGCCGCCATCGATTTTCCCAGGTCTTCATCCTTAGCCTCTGTTATATTCTGAAATCGTAAATAGAAAGAGGCTCGGTCCATCTCCAGGTGGACTAGGGAATCTTCCAAAATCTTAATTATTTCCATCATGCGTTGAGCAACCTGCTCTAATTTTTTCTCTGTTCTTTCTGCTTTTATTTCTACTGTTTTAATTTTTCGCTCATTTTTCTGGATCATTCTTGTATAGAGTCAAATTTATTATCTAACTTTTGGATTTTATTGGTCAATTCCTCATGGTTTCTGGACTTATCTCCTGCAACTTCACCATCGTTTCTTGAATCATTATGAGTGTTGATTGCATTGTAGGTGTATTCTGCGGTTGGCTTGATTTTTCTGCGTTTAGCATTCCGTCAATTGTTCTCTGGGTTGATGGAGATGCTGTTGCTGCTGATGGGTTTAAAGATGTTTTCTTCCCTGCTCTCGAAGTAATTGTCGGTATGCTAGTCACGTCTTTCAGGATTTTTTTTCTCTCCTAAAATTTTATAAATGCTTTCCCAAATTATCATACAATTACTTTATAGTTAGCAGTATTAAATCTTATCTTTCTGTCTTGATTCTTTTGAATCAAATGTTTTCATTTATAGAAGATTCCTACAATACTGTTTCTGTTCTTTTTTTATATTATCAATGTTAATATCACTCACTAACTTATTCTCTCAAAAGACTAATTTCTATTTCTAAAAAATAAAACTATCTAGCAAATAACATGTTTCTGTGTTTCTTATTCAATATTTCAATAATTATTGTCCTTTCATATACACTATAATAAATGTGGTATTATATACAATATACAATATAATACAGTTAATACTTAATATACAATTAATGTAAATATTAATCCAAGTATATAAATCCTAATTATATTTTAAATATAACAATATCTATCTGTTTATATATATCCAAAATTATAGTCTATTAAATCATCTATAATACTTATACATAACTCTAGTTAATATTTGGCATTCAATATAAATATAAAATATTAATATAAATTACTTAATATAAACAAAGTATAAATTAAACCTATTAATTTAATAAAGCTTATCTATATTGTAGTTTTTTCCTAAAGGTATCTCAATCTTTAAAATTTAAACAATATTATAAGTTATATATCAATATTATATTTGATATTTCAAAACACTTAATATATTGAACCAGTTATTTTACAGTTGATTTTCTAATAGACTTATCCTCCAATTATTAAAGAGTTACTTGATGTTAGAGTGTTCGTTTCCAGTTCTGTCTCAGCTAATAATCCAATATCCTTCTGTTGTTAATTTGGGGCTTTCTATAGTCCTCCTGCTTGTTCAGTTATTAAGTTCTGTGATTCTACAATTCGTTCCTCCCGGCTTTCACAGGTTTCACCAAGTTTTCTTAAATTGCCTTATTGTTCTCTAGGGCCCTGAGGCTGTCAACTTCTCCCTTCTGCTTGCAGAGCTTTTCTAAAACAAATCCACAATCACCTCCAGAGCTCTCCTCTTTGGTCCTCTTTCTGCTACAAACTTCTCCTTCTTCCAATTTCACTCCACACAGTCACACAGCTGATGGTCTGTTGCTTTCAGCACCAGACAAATTGAATCACTGGATTCTCCTTTCTCTCCCTCTTGAGTTTAAAGTCTTCTATTCTCTCTTTTCGGCTTTCCTGAGTTCTTTAGGTTACAGCTCTTTCTTTTCGGGTTGCTGCTTTTCAGGGCTAAAGCTTTCCCCTGGAGCTTTCTCCTCTGCTGAGAATCTCTGGAAAGCTACTCACTTTAGGATTTAATCAAGTCTATTGCAATATGGGATTCTTTTCAAATGTCACAGTCCATTCTTTACAATTATTGCTTCCTCTTCAATTGTGACTAGTCACGGTTTGGGTTCCGCCATGTCAGTATGACAGGGCAGGACACTCTCTGCGCTGGGATCGAGGGAAATCCTTCAGTGTAGTGGGAGGCTGGCTCCCTCCCTGCCACACCCTTGGGGTCCCCTCTGCTTCACGTTGCTCTCCAAACTTCCTGCGCCTTTGAAGGGCCCCCAATCACGGAAAAATCAGAGATAAAGGACAGAGCTAGTCCTCTCCCTCTGCAGCACCTAAGATGTCGTCACTGGAAGTACTCTAACATACTTTCATTCCATATTAAACTTAATTTTATAATTAGTTGGCTTTATAAATCAATAAACAAATAGTTTGAACCCTTTTCTTTCATTTGGCCTATTAGACATTACAGCGGTTTCGCCAAACTGCTATTGTATGCCATTTTATCACTATCTCAAATGCTCATGCTGAAATTCAACATTACTGATTACAGACAAATCTATAGTATTCACTTACTAAAGTAAGAATTTTAAATAAATTACTGATTACTATCTGAAAGAAAACAGAGCGCAATGGAGGCTAATAATCAAGTTAATCACATCTCTAACATTCACTTGCTATTTCCTTATTCCAGTATTTCTCCAAACAGCCAGAGATTTCAATATTCTAGGGTTTATGTTGTATATTTTTTTGGTTTGTCACCACAAAATGATGAGAAATTTTTAAATTTCAACAGTCATGCAAAAAACAGGATTTACCCTATAAGTTGCTCATTCAGTTTGGGATTCTCAGTTTTGGATAGCTCAGGAAGAAAAAAGGAGAATGAAGAGGGAAGGTAAAAGAAGAAAAGGAAGGAAGGAGGGAGGGAGGGAGGGAAGGAAGGAATATTATAATGAGAGTGAGGGAGGATCTGAGGGAAACCCTGCCTTAGCACTTGGCTGCCACAGGTGCCCCCAACATGACTGATGTTGAGCTGGCCACACCCACCCTGGCCACACCCACCCTGGCCACACCTACCACAGCCCTCTGAGGTCAAACACAATCCTAATGTGACCCTCAACAAAATCGAGTTTGACACTCCTGTTCTAGCTCCTTGAGAAAGAGTCCCTAAGTCATCACTTGTCCAGCAGAAAATAGGCAACATATGAAATATTTTTCTAGCGTCCAGTGCAGGGGTGGGCAAACTACAGCCCGCGGGCCACATCCGGCCTGTTGATCTTTTTAATCTGGCCCGCCGAAGATTGGTCCAGAATTAAGGTTTGATGTGAATGATTGAATGATTGCATTCATTTGATTTTGACTTGTAATGACAGGCATTTCGACACCAGATGGCGCATTAGGCACAGTGACTTGATTTTGCAGAGATTTTGCAGTTTTTTATATGTATGGTATCTTGTGCTGAGCCAGCCCGTCTGTCAAATTTTAAAAGTCAATGAGGCCCCCGAACCAAAAAGTTTGCCCACCCCTGGTCTAGTGAGTTCTAGCTGACATTTTATATGTTCCTCTTTATTATGTTGATGTAAAGTAAGAATGAAGAACTATTTTTGAACAAAGGTGCTACTTATTAGTATAAGGTCAGCCAGTTGTGCATGTGTTTTGTTAATGGAACAAGGATCCATAGATGAAGAGATTTTTAAAATTACCAATTTTTCTTTAAATTGAAAAGGATATGTCTACATACAGCTGTGTAAAAAAGTCCTTCACGCTTTACGGTTTACAGTTTATGACATTTTTGGATACGCCGTTGATTTTATGATATTTTATGCTAACTGCTATGCAAATATTGTTAGATTTAAAATAAATACTAGTGGTTTTTAAGTGAAAAGCATAAACTTTTTGCAATTTGGTGCTGTTTGGATGGGGATTGTGAATTTTCTTGCATGCTTACAATGACTATGAAAACAGATTAATTGATGCATACCCAATGGCATATGTGTTGCAATTACTAAGGCTGATGCTAGGGTTTTGTTACAACATTTTTATTGTTTATGGCCCTGAAAAGGACCATTTAGGTACCCAGACATGGTTCGTAATATGAAATTAGACAGCCCTTATTGCTTATCACCAGGTGGCATCACTTCGGCATAGAATGTTGAAGTCTTTGCATGTGATCTTTGGTGACAATGTGGTACCAGGCTGCAATAATGGATTCAATCAGCTCCTGCTTGGTCTTTGGATGCTTCTTGCTTATTTGTAACCAATCTTGGCCTACAAGTTCTCAATTGGGTTCAAATCTGGGCTCTGAGCTGGTCAATCCAGGAGTCGAATACCATGCTTCTTCATCCACTGCTGGATGGATTTGGTTCGATGACAAGGAGCGTTGTCATTCTGGAAGTAAAAGTGCTTTCCTACAAGTTGCTGAGCTGAAGGAATCATGGTCTTTTCCAGAACTTCAAAATACTGCTTGGAATTCATGATTCCCTGCACAATTTGTATCCGACCAATACCAGAAGCAGCGATACAGGCCCAGATCTTCACATGCAAAGGATGCTTCACACATAGATTCAGGCAGTACGGCCTAAATTCTTCAGCTGGAAATCTTCTGACATACTTATTGCACTGATTATCAGTCAGGTAGAAATTGCTCTCATCACTGAAGATGACTTTGTGTTCGTTGGTCCACTTGGTCCACTTCTTGGCCCACACACGTCAACGAGAGCAGTGAGCATCTGTGAGCAAAAGTTTATTTCGAGCCCTGCAGCCTTTGAGCCCTCTGGCAAGCAGTCTGTGACGCACTGTACTTGTCCACACTTTTACATCACATGTTTCACCCCAAATTCTTGTAATCTGAGGTGAGGTGAACTTCCTGTCAGCCATAGAAATGCATTGTAGAGCCTGATCTTGCTGGGTTTTTTTTTAAGACAAATCTTATTAATTTTACAAAACAATACACAAACAATCAAGGCATAATAACATAAAAGATCTTTTCTAAGAAAACAAATAGAACAGACAAAATAGTTCCAAATTGTAATATATATATTTACGTTATCTGTTCAGCTTCATATCTTATCCCAACGTCTCCTTTTCATTCTATTATCCAAATTATATTTCTTGCTAATTAAAATTTTATTGCCTTTCAAAAACAATACACAAACATGCAAAACATAAAACATAAAAAACATAAAACCTCTTTTCTGAAAGCTGCTTGATCCCGGGTTAAAACTCTTCGCACAGACACAAATTCAAAAATCATATTTACTTTATATATCATTCCATATCTTATTACCATTTTCAATTTTCTACATAGCTTCTTCCCTCTTTTATCTTTCTTAATTTAATTTTATTTATCTTATCTCAATTCAATTCATAATACTTATCATTCTTTGTCTGTTCTATTTCCAGCTATCCATTCATCTTTTCTCTTTAAATATACTTCTCCTGTACACTGATTGGAGTGACGCCTTTGACTCTTTCCCCTAACATAATACTACTTAATATAACACTTACCTTATATGGGGATTCTGTTTAGTACATTCTAAAATTACACAATAAATTTTATGAGAAAAGCAAAAACACTACAATAACAAAATAAAAGCATATAAAACCACTATCAATACCATTAAAAAGCTAATCATATATATTGATACTCATTTATTTCTTAAACATTTTACTCTAAATACACATATAAAAACACAATCTTATGTACCTTCCAGAATCCCTTTTTCAATTAAATTTACCCATTGTCTCTAAATAAGTTTTGTTTCTTTAAATCTTGCTTCCCACCATTAAGNTTCAAACCTTAAAATCCCCTTTTTCTTTTCCTCTTTCTCCTCCTCCCCAAAAAGAACCCATTGTTGATCAAAGATGGCTTCTTTTTCTTCTTTGTCCCAGTCGTCCTGCTGCGTAGTCAATTTTTCATAAGTGCATACCGCCATTTCTAGAAATTGAAAAAGAGTGCCCAAAGTATCTTTTCCATCTTGTTCTTCTTTTTTATATTTTTTATATTCAATTTTTAGTTCATCCACAAGCAATGCCATCATGAAGAGAAAAACTTTTTCCAAAACAAAAACCCAAGTATTTTTAATCAAGAATAATTCCAAAAAGTTCCAAAGTCACCAAAGAATCCAAATAAACTATTTCTTTTAATCCTTTTTTTTCTTTCTTCTATTTCTCTTTCTGGGGTTACTGTTTAATCAAAGAGATCCAATTAAAATATATCTTCTTTAAAGTTCTAGGCAATCTCCTCCTTTTTCAAATTCTGCTCCAATTTTTTTTTCCTCTCCCTTCCCACTTACAACAGCGATTTTCCTTTAAATGTTCAGAAATCCATACCTCCAATATGGGTTTTCCGATTTCTTAAGTTGTAAAATCCAATGTCCAGGAATCCTTTATCCCTTGGCTTTAACTTTCAAATTGAGTTACATTCGGTGCCCAAATAGATTTTCCAGATCTCCGTCTGATATTTCTATGGGGTGGGAGAGTGAAGAAAAAAAAAAGCTTCCACTTGACAGCTTTCTCCGCCACTTTCCAATCTTCTTAGGGATACAATGTATCTTTCAAGCAATTCAAGCAATTCAGTTTCCAGGTTATTTAAGAGTTGTTATTTTCCCGGCTCAGCCAGCACTTTCACTTCTCCTGATTCTTCTTTCTCCTTCTTCCTCCAGCACAATCTTGTCCAGCTGCCGGCTTCTTTGTGGTAGCCATTACTGACCGCCGCTCCACCGCCTTGAAAAAAGGAGGTTATGCTGGGTGAGGAGGGGGTCTGCGACACCCCCAAACCCCTCTCCAGATCCTCCCTATCTTCGGCTGCCTCTACGTGGCAGCCTTATCCTCCGGACCCGTCAGGATCAGAAGCACCAAGATGGCTAGCGCAACAGGGATTGTGCAGGATCGTGAATCCCCGCCGCTGCCGCCGAAGCCTAGCAAACTGGAAGTCCCTGATCTTGCTGTTTTGTCGACTTTCTTGGTCTTCCAGAGTGGAGCCTGTCATCAACTGAACCAGTTAATTGGTGTTTTTCAACCATTCTGTTCACTGTGGTGTGATGGAATTTCATTCTCTTGGCTATTTCTGTACAGGAGTAACCCTCTGCATGAAGCACAATGATGCAATGCCGCTGCTAGTATTGGTGAAAACAAAGGCCTTCATCCTTGCCCGCAGCCAGAGCTAAATTAAAATTCTCGATGCTTTTTATGCCTATTTATAGTCAGAGAGTATGACAACATTGATTGACTCATAGATTTAGCCTCTGTGCATTTTGATTGGCCAGCCACAGCTCGCTGTTGATTGGCTACTTTCGATCCTAACATTCTCGAAAATGCAAGTTGTGTTTGTTTCAGCAGATAAACTCACTCAAAACCTTAAAAAGACTTTGGTTATATCAATCCAAATTATGCATCTCAATCCGACTAGAGAAATTTTCATCAAATTACTAATTTTGCGTGGTTTCTATGAGTGAAAAATTAATTAAACATGGAAATACAACTTAAAACTGAAAACGTGCAAAACTTTTTCACACAGCTGTAGGTGCACATCAGAATTGTTCTAAGTTCACAAAAAAATTCTGAACAAAATTCATCTTAAAGACAAATTTTAACTTAGTATTTAAAAAAAAATCTAAACTGCATCATGAAAAAGGCAATAACTTTCAGAGCCATTGTTTTAGAATTCATCATCCTAAATTGCATTACAAACAATCTTGAATAAATCTTTGTAAAGAGACTGAGGACAATATAGAAAGTTCAAATCTATAAAGAACTTGATAACCACTATTTCCAAATAAAATGAAAGTTACTATTACTGTATTTCCAAACAAAATGAAATAGCAAAACTGTATAAAATTATCAAACTCTCCAACATAAAATATTCCATATACATACATACATACATACATACATACATACATACATATATTCTTAAGTTTTCGCGGGTACTTACATGTATGGTATTCAGCTTTGTTCGGGTATTTTCCCACGTCAATGTAGTTGTGCTTTTAAAGTTGTAGCAACGTTTCGGCAGAATCTCATCTGCCATCATCAGGCTTTTGTATTGTGTTCGTCTGTGAGTCAGTCAACAACTGTAAAAGTCTGACTCACAGACGAACACAATACAGAAGCCTGATGATGGCAGATGAGATTCTGCCGAAACGTTGCTGCAACTTTAAAAGCACAACTACAATGACAAGGAAAAATACCCAAACAAAGCTGAATAACATACATACATACATACATACATACATACATACATACATACATACATACATATGTTTTCTTAAATTTTCACGGGTATTTATATGTATGGTATTCAGCTTTGTTCGGGTATTTTCCCACATCATTATAGTTGTTTCAGCAGAATCTCATCTGCCATCATCAGGCTTCTGTATTGTGTTCGTCTGTGAGTCAGACTTTCACAGCCTTCTGTTTTAAATCTGGTGCTAGCCTACTGTTATGCCAGAATGGTTTTTTCTTCATCCTGATTGGTTGGGAGTCTTGGTCTGTGTTTATTGGTCTTGGAGTTTGCTGTGTTCTGCTTGATTGGTGTTTCTAATATCTTCTATCTGTTTTTTTAGCTTTTTTTGTCTTGATTGGCTGGCAACATTGTGTTTCCTGTATTGGAGGCTTTTAGTGCGGCTTCGCTACAAGTAAATGGACGGCTATCTTTTATTAGGGTGCCTGGTTGGGGTGTGTTTGAGCTGGAGGTATCAGGGGGAGTCTATTTGTGGCCAGGTGTTTGCCTGGCTTGTGGTGTGGAGATTTTTTTGTTTAAGAGTACAGGCTTCCAGATAATTGACAGTCTGGTGGAGTCATCTCTTCTATTCATGCTTTCAGGTCTTTTTTCAATCTCTATGGCTTTTTTGATAATTCTGTAGCTGGGGTTTTCTATAGTGGCAAGGTTTTTGGTGTCATTGAAGTCGATGCTATGACCTGCGGCTTTCATGTGTTGGACTGGTGAGGAAGTGTGTTCTCCTTAGAGCTGCTCGGAGCATCCAGAGAGTGGGTGGTGCTTCCGTCTCTGCTATTGTAGGCTGAGCTAAATTCCTGAGGAACGCTCCTCCTTCCATCACGTGACTCCATCCCAGCATTCCCCAGTTTTTTGCTCAGCCGCTCGCAGAGTAGGCAGTGTTTTCAAAGTGCTCTTGGCCGTTTTTTTCAGCAAGCCTTACTTTGACTCCGATATTTATTCTCAGGT
>BHEV01008266.1:8312-33171 GCA_004319985.1 Emydocephalus ijimae
TACATGTGATGCATCACCATTCGGAGTGGGTGCCATTTTGAGCCATGTGTTACCAAACGGTAGTGAAGCCCCTATTGCCTACTTTTTAAAAACACTATCAAAAGCTGAACGTAACTATAGTCAAATTGATAAAGAGGCTCTTGCTGTCGTTTCTGCTGTTAAATGATTTCATGAATATATTTATGGGCGAGTTTTTACTATAGTTACCGACCACAAACCTTTTCTGGGGATTATAGAGGGGGACAAGCCAACCCCTTATATATTATCTCCCAGAATGACTCGCTGGTCGGAATTCTTGGCTGCATATAATTATAAACTGCAACACCGCCCGGGGAAAGTCATCCCCCACGCTGACGCACTAAGCCATGCACTACTTCCGGAAACCGTTGACGACCCAGCTCCAACCGTCGCAACGCTCCAGATTGAGACACTTCATTCACCACCACTGACAGCTCAAGATATCGCGATCGAAACCAAACGCGATCCCGTTTTGGCGCGAGTTCTTAGCTGGGTCGAGCAAGGATGGCCATTGGATCAAATCCCTGACAACTTCAGTCCTTTCAAGAATCGACAGACAGAACTGTTTTCCCAGAAAGGCTGCATAATTTGGGGGGATAGAGTCATCGTCCCAGAGCAGCTAGACGAGTGGTATTGAAAACCTTGCATGAAGGCCATCCCGGCATCGTGCGCATGAAAGCGCTCACACGAAGCTACGCGTGGTGGCTGGGTATCGACAAGCAAATCGAGGCCTGGGTAAAGACTTGTTCCAAATGCCAGAAAGTTAGCAATGCCCCACCAAAAGCAACCCCAACAGAGTGGGAAACACCTAGAGGACCATGGTCCCGTATTCATATTGACTTTGCGGGGCCGACTAAAGGACACACATTCCTAGTAACGGTGGATGCCTACTCAAACTGGCTTGAAATCCATGAAATGAAAAGTACCACAACCAAATCCGTCATCAGGAAATTAGACAGATTATTCGCAACCCATGGACTGCCAGACGTTCTGGTATCCGACAATGGCCCCTAGTTTTCCGTGCTTTCTTTTGAACAGTATTTGGTGGACCATGGTATTTGCCATGCGCTAACTTCGCCGGCGCATCCTGCGGCCAATGGAAGAGCCGAGCGCATGGTACAATTCATCAAAAAGACCCTACATAAAATGGACTATGGCGATATCGAAGATAAGATTAACTGGATACTCTTTCTGCAACACATCACTCCGCACAGCGTCACCAACAAGACTCCGGCCGAATTGTTAATGGGATGAAAACTCCGCTCCCACCTTGACCGACTACACCCATTGTACGAACCAGAAAAACCACACGGATTCAGTGGGAAATGCCGCGAATTCCAGATAGGCGACTTAGTCTTCGCTAGAAACTTTTCTGGCGATCCTTTGTGGGTCGAGGCAACTGTAATCCAAGTCACAGGACCCAGGTCGTACCGAGTAAAAAGTCGCGACGGAAGAATATGGAAGCACCATATTGATCAGCTGCGTTCAAGGCTGCAACCTCGTTTCTGCGACTCTGGTAACTTCCAAACTGAGGGGGGAGGAGATGACGAGGAGACCGAGTTCGAAACGGCAGAAAGCACGAGGGGAAGAAGTGAGCATTCGGAAGGATCAGAGAGAGTGGTGGACTTGCCGCAAAGAGACACCTCATCAGAAGCAAGCCCACAAAGACTAGAGGACAATGAGGACATTAGCGGCACCGAGTTTTTAAATGAAGGACCGGAGGCACCCCACTCGCCAGAAAACATCCCGCCCAAACAAGATTATAAACAAGTACCGGGGGGGGACAGCGAAAATCTAACAGACAATCTAAACAACCTGTCTACCTCAAAGATTACTTCACTGCACCCCTTAAACGGAACCCGGGGGGAAGGGGTGTTGTGAATTAATAAAAGTGCTTAAATAAAGATTATTAAAACCTTTAGAAAAGTGCAGGGTTCTGGCCCTGCACTTCTGATTGGCTGATAATAGCGATATCTGATTGGTCCATTCAGGAGAATCTGATTGGCTATTAGCGGACCTCTTTCATTGGTTAAGGGAACTAACGCTTCCCGTTTCTTATTGGTTATTTGATCAGCAGCTTGCTATAAAAAGGGCCATTGCTGCCGTAGTTTTTGCTCTGTTCCACAATGTTAAATAAAGAGTTGAAGTTCACTGTTCATCATCTCGTCTCCAATTCTTGCGCCCATGCACAGAACTTAACAACCCTTAATCCTTCTACACTAGCCATACCCAGTTCCTGCAACCATTCTTCTATGTTTTAGTCTTCAGACCTTTAATCATCCTAGATGCTCTTCTCTGTACTTTTTCTAAAGTCTCAACATCTTTTGTATCGTGGTGACCAAAACTGGACGCAGAATTCCAAGTGTGGCCTTACTAAGGCTTTATAAAGTATATATACATCATACAATTTTGATTTTATGCCTCTATTTATACAATCAAGGATTGCATTAGCTTTTTTGGCTGCTGCCATTCACTGTTGGCTCATATTTAAGAGATCCTCCGCTAGCACTCCAAAGTCCCTCTCACTATTACTCCAGATTCACTGTTGGCTCATATTTAAGAGATCCTCCGCTAGCACTCCAAAGTCCCTCTCACTATTACTCCAGATGAATTCAGTTTTAACCTGCATGGCTAGTGTAGAAGGACTAAAAAGGACTAAGGGTGACATGATAGCAGTATCCCAGTATTTAAGGGACTGCCTCAGAGAGGAAAGGGTCAATGTCAATCTATTTTCTAAAGTGCCTATAGGCCAGAAAAGGAATAATGGGTGGAAACTGTACAAGGAGAGATTTAACCTGGAAATAAGGGGAAACTTTCTGACAGTGAGAACAATCAACCAATGGAACAGCTTGTCCTCGGAAGCTGTGGGAGTGTCATCACTTGAGGCTTTCAAGAAGAGATTAGACTCCCATCTGTAAGAAATGGTGTAGGGTCTCCTGCTTGGGTGGGGGGTTGGACTAGATGACCAAGGTCCCTTCCAACTCTGATTATCTGTTATCTGCATCAGACCTAACACAACATGGACATTTTCTCAAATGATGAAGATTGAAATTTAAAATATCTGGAAAACACATATTTGGGAGAGAGGATGCAGATTATTAATAGCCAGAGCAATAGCCAAAGCAACTTGTCTTCTCCAAATTAACCAACTGTCAGCCCTTTCAGATAAATTAGACAGGAAATATCATCAGATGAGTTAGTTCTACTTTGTTATAAGGCAACATTAACAAGCAAAATATTGTAAGTGTGAAACCACAAATGTTCCACCACCTCTTTTTACAGCCTGATCAATTTAGGATGAATCTTTCCTAAAAAAAATTTTCTCTGAAATTTAAGTGACTGTGGGCTCCTCCCCTGTTTTATTTTATTGTTCCCTAGGCAGCATCTCTCACCTTCTTCCTCAAGATCATTCCCACCATTATATCTACAGATCTACCTATCGACCCATCCATCCATCCAGGTACACTAACCCATAAATCAATTTCCAGGTTAAGCCACAGATCCCTTTTTCCATCCCAAAATATACAGCTTCAAAATGTCCTAATAGCGATTCTGGCAAAGAATTTTCCCAAATGTACCTGACATTTCTGGGAGTTCCTGGAAATTTTGGCAGTTTTGGGCTGGTCTAATTTTTCAATAGTATTTTAGCCAACAGTCTATTCGTTTAGTGGTGCAGCAATATCATTGTGACATCATACAAATGGCACTTTACATGCAGGAAGGAAGCCATTAAACACTTAACCACTTTGAGAAATTAAATGCCATAACTTTACAGCGCTGAAGCCTCTCTGCAAAATGTTAGAATGCAGGAAAGCAATTAAAAAGACTTATCTAGGGGTGGGTGATAGTTTTATTGTGATAGAGCAGACTGTTAATTGATGCTATCTGGTAAGGGGGCTCTGGCTGGGGGGCACTAAAGGGCAGTGACTCAGGAAGCACTAAAACAAGCAAGTGCAGAATCTTTGCAGTGGAAAAGAATCCTCAGAAAAAATAATTTACAGCTTCAGATGAGCATGGAACACCTTTAAAAAGAAAAACGTGCTCTCAAGTAGATCAGGCAGAAACTGGCCCAAAGTTCCTGTGGCAAATTCCTTTATCTTTAAAAGACTTTAAAGAGGCAACTTTCAAACCTTTCCCCATACATGGCTCATATGAAGCCATGCCAATGTCTCTATATATGTACAAAAAAAAAAATCCAGTACATCACAAATGTACTCTCAACTTCTGCCATCTGCAGTGTAGTTAAATATATTTTGGCACTACTTTGAAGAGAGTTTTTAATGATTTCTTTTAAACTGGACATGCGAATTATTTTTAACAATGCATTCTACTTTAGATTTTGTTATTAAAATCTCAGCAACCAGGTCAATTCAAGACTCAATTTGTCTTGGGTGCTTCTTTTACATTCTCTAAATGTGTCAAAAATGACCTTTTCATAATTGAGTTGATCTAAAATAATATGAGAGGCCTAGTGTATTTCCCAAAACCAATGTTTAGATTCTGTTTTTAAACTGGGTTTCTCACAGAATTAAAAACTACACTCTAATTCACTGTAATGGCTAAGTTAGTCAAAAGTATATCTACAATACAATATTTTCATACATTTTCCATATAGTATTAAGTGCAGGAGTAATTAAATTGGTTCAAAAATCATAATTCATATATCATACACAAATTGTATTTTCCTACAAATGCTAAAGTACATTAAGAAAAATAATTAATTTGAATAATTTTTTTAAAAATAATACTTCTTACACATACATTCATTCATACATACATACATTCCCTCGCATTTTCACTGAGTTCAAATGCTGCAGTTCATTTACATCAAACTTACTTGTTTAAACTCTTTTGATCACCAATAATCTATAGATTGAAACATAATAGGATTTATTTTATTTTTATTTATTTATTTGTCAAGCGATTATAAGATAACAAGTATAAGTATAAACATAGTTATAAATACATGAAATGGATACATATAAGAAAAATAAAAAGAAACAATAGGACAGGAACAGTAGGCACGTTGGTGCGCTTATGCACACCCCATAACATACATAATCTACATTCCACTTATTAATCTCCCTTCTATAAATCCAGATCAATACTTAGCATTTATACAATGCACAAGTCTGTCAAAGATGGATATTTGCACAGATTTTGTAAAGAATATAAGTAGAGTCCAAAATCATATCACCTTTATTCAATTCAAAGGTTGTACTTGAGGCTGTGCTCCAATAAATAAATAAATAAAATGGAAGGAAGGGTCAAGGCACAAATTTAAAATTGTTTCATTTGAATTTGAGTTTAAACTCAAATAAGTGGAATTATATTAAACAAACTAAGGTGATGACTATAACCCACATATGCAATAAATTTCTCTTTTGGTCATAAATGAGGGCTTTATGAGGGCTCTGGGGAAGTTCTCAATGCTTTATGTGCCTTCCAAGATACAGACATGCCAAGGATTTCAATAAACTTTTTTTTTATTGTTGTAGGAATGTTGTTTGCATAGAATAACAAAGTCATTCCTGCTGGAGTTTCTCTCTACCTTTATACCAAACTTATACCAAATAAAATCGTATATCAAACAAAAACACAGTGGGTCATTTTAAGTTTCTTTCTTACACTTGCCTCTTTTTTCAAGACTAAATAATATTTTCTGCAAGTCATTTAATAGCTCCCTCATCCCTTCCACTTTCCCAAGACCAGGTCTACATTCCTTCAAAGGGTCCCCATGCAGTCCTGCGGCCAAAGGTCATTGGCCATTCCAATACAAATCACTCCAACACAAATGCAATGCAATTGGCTCTCGCTGCTGTTCCAAGGTTTTGACCGGTTGTTCTGTATTCCCAATCAATCTGCTTCCCAAGTGGTAACCAGCAGCTCCTAAGCCTTCCTGCTCTCCCTTGCTTTAAAGTGGGCAATCCAGCAGAAAACTTTGCTTAAAAGTGGATCTTCATCTATGAAATATGAGCCATTCTACTGGAAAACAGACCTCTGGCAGGTGTAAGAGGAGCCTGCCCGCTAGTACCACTTTTCCTACCATCACTATTTAGAGGAACCCCCATTAAAACATGATGAATCACCCTTTAAGTTTCATTGGAAAAGTGACCCAGTTAATAGCTCTCTTGTAGAAAGAGGAAGTGATAGCCAATAAAAAGAAAAATCGATGGAGGATGAAGTTCACATTATGATAAGCATCGAAAGGAGCTTTCATTTAACAGCCACTTCTATTTGGAAAAGAGCCATCAAACTGTGCAAATGTGTTTAAGAGCTCAAAGGTTTCCATTAGAGATGGAATATACCCTGGATTATTTCTTTCCCCTTTCTCTTTACTTAAGAGAGTAATGCCCAGGTAACATTCACCTGTAGCCACACAAGCTTTACAGGAGGGGGTGTGCTTTTTGTTTTGTTTTTTTGAGACTGAAGGCCCCCTTGATCGCTTACTGTAGGCTGGACATTAATAAAGCAGGCCAAGTAAAAACAAACAACTAATTTTGGTTTATTAAAAAACCATCTGTTAACTTAGGTTTTTGGTTCACCCAGACTGCAAGCTTTTTTTTTTTTCAGGCACAAAAAAATTCAATATGAGGATATTTGTAGAGATTTGGGGGGCTGCTCCCCTCCAGATTTTTGCAATTCACAAAATATGTTGTGTTCCTCTATTTTAAAATATGTCCATCCTCTTTTCATAATGTTGCCTGAAAAATCCAAATTTAGACCTTGGAAAGGCCAATCCTGTTGATTTGCAAATGGTCCAAATCCAAATTTGTTTTACATTTTCTTGATTTTTTTTTTAAAAAACTGATTTCTCTCAAATGAAATTCAACTCACAGAGAAATCCTTGTGATCTGGAATGAGCTGATAATGCAGCTTACTAATGAGGAACTCCGTAGAATCTAAAGCAGATAAAAGGTTGAAAATCCATTTGTCTGATTCAGTTATACCTTCTGAGTTTCACATACTGAGTGCTGCAACACTTGTGAAAGCAGTCACTAAAATGCTTGTTTGTGGAAATGTTAATCTGGGATTCATAGTTACAATGAATTACAATAAGCTCAATATATTGCATACCAGAGGGTTAAATTATATGTTCCATCTAATTCATATCATGTTCCATTTTGCTTTTTTTTACAAATTACTTATTTGTAAGCAGGTAGGATCCTAATCTGAATTAGGATCATAAACACAGAAAAAGGAGGAAACTTAAACCTACATTTTGTTTTAGTCAAATCGCATTCCCTGAAAGTTCCTCAATGACACTATCCTGAATAAAGTATCTTACAGTGGGTGCAGAGAACCCATGATAACTCCAAATGTTGCTGGATTTTAATGGTTGTCATCCCTGACCATTAGCTATCAGTTCAATCACAATTACATTTCAGCATCTGAAAAACCAGAGGCTCTTCACTCTTTTCCATAAATTATCTCTTCATGATCTTGCATAAATGTCTTCAGTTTTGTTATCCTGATTTGCTAATCATAGCCATGCAGTTTTTACACTTCTAATGCAAACTATACTCCTTAAGATCTAAATTTCAAAAGGGCTGGTGCCATAGTGGATAGGGATAATTCCTGGAGCATTCTCATCTACATATGAAAGGGCGGGAAATATGCTTGACTCAAATGAAAGAAAAGGCTTTGTAAAAAAAAAAAAATAAAGTTTTAATTTCCTCTCTAATCAAAGCATGGAGATGAGTACCGTCCCCTAGAGCCGGAAATGGCTAGCACCTATGTGTGAGGGGAACCTTTACCTAATCAAAGTATAGGCTAATATAATTAAGCTGGTAAAAACAAAGCCTTGGCTAATACATTAGCACTGACGATCCACAAGAGGACACTATTCCAATAGCTATGATTTCATCCTGCTTCTGGTTTCCTCTTGACTCCCCCCACTCCCCACCTCTTTTGTTGGAAAAAGGGGAGAAAATTAAGACCACAAAAAATAGGAGATGCTCTTGTGCCCTGGTCTCTGCCCACGCTATGACACTGACTATTAATCAGTTGAATGGAGAAGAATCACACAAGCTTGAGTATCTAGTTACCAGATCTTAATCTGGCAAAAATCAGTATACTTTAAAACCTAATGGAACCACAGAGTGAATTTGCTGTATCTCTTTGCTAGCGTCATTCAAATATTGGATAGCCCACCCTGGCAAATGACAAGCCTGCTTTATAGGAGGGTTTCCTTGCAAAGAGACAGCTTCAACAGCCTATATTCTTAAGCACCTGGTATAGTTTCAGCATCCTTGCAGGACCATTGCTGATGGGCTCCTTCTTTTACAAAACATTTGGCTCAGTAATCTGATTATTGGATCGGATGCCATTTTATTTTCTCTTGAATGTCCCTGAATATGACTAATAGTCATAGATATCTGTAATATTGAAGAGAGATATTCACCCAGTTTTCTTCTTTGAATTGGTCATCATGTTATTAGAAAGATGTAGAGACATCAAATATGATTTGAGGGCTGGAGGCTAAAACACATGAAGAACAGTTGCAGAAATTGAATATGACTAGTCTAGTAAAAAGAACAACTAGGGATATCGTAATAGCAGTGCTCCAATATTTGAGAGACGGCCACAAAGAAGAGTGGGTCAACCTATTGCACAAAGCATCTGAAGGCAGGACAAGAAACAATGGATGGAAACTAATCAAGGAGAGAAACAATCTAGAACTAAAGATAAATTTTCTAACAGTGATAACAATCAGTGGGATGGGTTGCCTCCAGAAGTTGTGGTATTCCATCACTGGAGGCTTTTAAAAGGAGCCTGGACAGCCACTTGTCTGGAATAGTATAGGGTCCCCTACTGGAGCAGGGGGCTGGACTAGAAGACCTCCAAGGTCCCTTCCAACTCTGTTATTCTGATAATTTTACAGACAGAAGTTCTATGCACTGACAATTTCTGCTGGTGTCTGTGCCCCCGATTGGTGTGCCAGGAAAGCAAAGGGATAAACCCTTCTAAGTTCTTACCTGTCCAACTTTTTGTCTATTGGTGGTTGGTGTTGGAAATATAGTTCAAATCCTTGTTTGATCACAGGGTGAGTTTAGATTTATCTCTAATTCTCAGCTGTCATAGGCTTGTTATTATAAGGAAAGATGAGGAAAAAAACTCTATAATTGTATCTATATTGAAGAGGGCTGGGTATATTTTGTGTGTGTGTTGTTTTTAAATTTTCCCTATTGTCCACTTTCCCTGTTTTCCAATTTTGTTGTAATTTTATATTTTGACTTTCTATTTTTGAAAAGCAATAAAAACATTATAAAAGACTCATCTGTACAACCTGAATTCTGTGAGCAAAGGGGAATATAAAAATAAATAAATAAACAAAAGATTTAGAGGAAATTGACCTATGAGAAAAAGATTGGGATATAAGCAATTGATATATATACAGTATAGAAGTTCAGTATAGAAATTAACCTACAGAAGGGCTAAGTTCATAAAGCACATTTAACCAGAGCAGTTACTAACCTAGTTCAGGTTTTGTTTTTGTTTTTCCTGTTGGTTATTTTGAGTATAGTATGAACTTTGTTCACTAGTTTCTGGTTCTATTAACTATTCAGATCCCCTAAATAGGGTAAGCCAGTAACTACGTTATGCATGAGCCACAAAGAAAATAAAGCCAAAGAAAAATTTAAAAAACTGATTGAACTGGTTATTGGCTGTTCTTGCCTTTTTTCCAAGCAGAGAATTCTGTCCAAAAGAGGTTGAAGATGCTCTTTCTCAGCAGATTTCACATCCAGATGCTGGCCAAATTAGCACTGGCTAATTTCATCAAAATGACCAAATCATTTACCATTAGAAGATGCACACAGAAGGGGTGTGTGGAAAGGGGGGAATAAAAAGTGATGGGAAACTGATACAGATCAAAATAACTATTTAGAAAATAATTTAACTTGTTTCTCTGCAGAATATTGCTGCTCTAAATTTCCAGCTTCTCGCACTAAAGAAAAGAATCTTTTGTGAAAAACAATTAATTTTATGATCATTAATGGACCCCAGAATTTCTGACATATATCATGATGGTCATAAGTCAAGGCACCTGTGTTGCTGACCTGATTTTATGACATTTTTAGGGTGATAAATGAATTTGACTCTTGAAAATGAACACCACGATCATTAAGCAAATACTATGGTCATTAATGCTGGGGTTTATTAAGCAAACTTGTGTGTGATGACTCTCCCCGGACAATTCAAAGTAACAGAGTTGGAAGGGACCTAATAGGTCACCTAGTCTAACCCCCCTCCCCAAAGCAGGACACCCTGCACCATTTCTGACAAACGGCAGTCCAATCTCTTCTTGAAAGCCTCTGATGATGAAGCTCCCACAACTTCCAAAGGTAAGCTGTTCCATTGGTTGATTGTTTTCATTGTCAGAAAATTTCTCCTTATTTCTAGGATGAATCTCTCCTTGATCACTCTCCATCTTTCCTTGTCTTTCCTTGTCTGGCCTTCAGGTGCCTTGGAAAATAGCTTGACCCCTTCCTCTCTGTGGCAGCCCCTCAAATATTGGAACACTGGTATCATGTCTTCCCTGGTCTTTCACTAGACTAGCTATACCCAGTGTGATGACCCGGGCATGGCATAAAGGCAACACAGTCATATAAATAAGAAGAGTTCCTTTAGTACCTCCAACTTTGCCCTCAATGTCCAGGTTACCTTTGGCTGGAGAAAAATCTCTCCCAAGAACAGTGTTTAAGTGGAGGAAATTCAGTCTGAAAACAAAGTACATACAAATTGTAAATAAAAATCCACACAACCACATTGCAGTAATTAACTTGACAGGGCAGGAGAAGGAATTACAGACTTGAAAGCCCAGCAAAACACACACAATTGGGAAGATGCCAGGAACCCAGATAAGCCTCGATGAGACCAGATAATTCATTGCTCCCAACAACTTTGCTATGCGCAGCTTCCCTTTTTAAACACTGTGTTCCCAGCTGCAGCTAATGAAGGAAATCAGGGCCCTTTCCTCCCCTGTAAGCCACACAATTCATGTTGCTCCCTTCTTCATTTCTCCCTGCATGCCCAAGGATGAAGTGGAGGTGGACCTGGATCTTCCTCCAAATTCCCTCTCTCTTGCTCTACCTCTCTCCTGTTCTGCCCAGCCGGCCTTTGCCCATCCCCACTTTCTTCCACAGCCAACGGAGCCACACTCCCACTCCCTGTCAGCTGCTCGGCCTCCCCCTCTGAATCAGATTCCAATAGGGGCATGACACTCAGTTCCTGCAACTGTTCATCGTATCTTTTAGCCTCCAGTCCCCTAATCATCCTGACTGTAACCGTAACCTAACCCTAATCCTTTTTTTTTCTTTCTTGAAAAAGAGTTGGGCAATGGCTCGAAGCAGCCATCTGAGAGGGCTTTGGTTGAAGTGCAGCTACACCAGGACAGCCCTGAGCTTCAGGTGGGAAAAAGCATGGAACTTTAGCCTCCAGTCCCCTAATCATCCTGGTTGCTCTTCTCTGCACTTTTTCTAGAGTCTCATTTTTATAGTGTGGTGACCAAAACTGGACGCAGTATTCTAGGTGTGGTCTAAGCCTTTAGAGCTTCTAAGTATTAGAGCTTCCCCAGATACCTCTCCAGATATCAGTTCAAAGGAGGATGAACTAGTTCCAGGCATGTCTCGGGGAAGAGTTGGGCAATGGCTCGAAGCAGCCATCTGAGAGGGCTTTGGCTGAAGTGCAGCTACACCAGGACAGCCCTGAGCTTCAGGTGGGAAAAAGCATGGAACTTTAGCCTCCAGTCCCCTAATCATCCTGGTTGCTCTTCTCTGCACTTTTTCTAGAGTCTCATTTTTATAGTGTGGTGACCAAAACTGGACGCAGTATTCTAGGTGTGGTCTAAGCCTTTAGAGCTTCTAAGTATTAGAGCTTCCCCAGATACCTCTCCAGATATCAGTTCAAAGGAGGATGAACTAGTTCCAGGCATGTCTCGGGGAAGAGTTGGGCAATGGCTCGAAGCAGCCATCTGAGAGGGCTTTGACTGAAGTGCAGCTACACCAGGATAGCCCTGAGCTTCAGGTGGGAAAAAGCATGGAACTGCAGCCGAGTTCCGAGCTGATCCGAGAACACGTAAAGCAGAGAAAAGGCAGGAGCAGTGAAAGTCAGCCTGATTACTCGTGAGGAGGCAACCTCACCCTTCTTGGTGGGCTGCACCAGAAGGTGGCTATTTAGCACAGTGGACAGACGCAGGCAATGCTGGGAGCAACATGTTCATTTCCTAATGGTGTGTTCTCTGGTCATTGTGATCCTTGCCTTGCTTTGGATTGACACCATGTCTTGACTTGTGTTGTGAATGAATAAATGTTAAATAAAGTTATCTTGAGCTTGAAGTCAAGTGCAGGGTTCTGGCCCTGTACTTCTGATTGGCTGTTAATGGCAGGATCGGATTGATCCGTTCAGGAGAATCTGATTGGCCATTAATGGGCCATTCGCATTGGTTAACGGAGCTAGTGCTCCTGGATTGCTATTGGTTGAATAGTTAATGGGTTGCCTATATAAGGAAGGCTATAGCAGCCGTCCAGTTCGAGCTGTCACACCATGTAAATAAAGAGTTGAAGTTCACTGTTTCAACAGCTTGTCTCCATTCTTTCTCGCCCATGCTCCAAACTTAACAACTTGGATCGTGCCTTCTGAACTCTGGATTTTCCTTGCCTTGTGAACCCTTGTGTTGTGGATTTAATTTTTCTCAGTGGGTTTGTTCTGTTTGGGAAACTTTCAAGTGCCTTGTGGACTAATTGGCTTTTGCTCTGTGGCCTAGCATTGGGGGGGCGGTCTGCTTTTGGCTGGACTCAGTTGGTACAGTTCTGAGTTTTGGTGAAGGGAATTGCTGGAGAATATTAATAAACAACTAAACCACTGTTACGTGTGCATATGACTGAGAGGGACAGCACATTGCCTGCAATGGGCAAGTTTTTCCAGAAAACAGTGTAAATCACTGTCATGACCATTGGAGACTATAAATGGTCATAAATGTTGGCTGGTTACCGAGCACCCCAAATGCAATCACATAACTTTGGGAAGGAGGGGGCAGCCATTGTAATTTGGAATCATGGTGACAAGAACCTTTGGCACGAAGGTCCCATGTAACTTCAAACATTTGCTAAGTGATCTTTCCTACCAAGAAATAGCCACCCACATTTATCCATGTATCAGCACTCCTAATAGGGAAAAAATGCTGTGGGGAAAAAGAAAGAGAATCTGTGTTTAGGAAATAATTTAAGGAAATAATGAAAACCTCCTCTTTTAATATTACTCCCTCTCACTGAACTATCACTTTCTGTTTTATGTTTTGAAAAAGGACAAAAGGAACAGCATCTTCTGACATCTGGTTTTAACATTATGCCCCCTCACCAAAATTATCATTTTCCTGTTTTAAGTTTTGAACAAGGACAAAAGGAACAGCATCTTCTGACAGCTGGTTTGGTCGGATTCTCTCCAAGTGTTTAAGAGTTCGCAGTTGGAAGCTCTACTACTGTGTGTTTAGAGGGCAATGGCTTTTACTGCCAGTAGATGGCAGCATTGGGAGCAATAGGAAGCAGGAAAATAATATTTCGAATATACTCTTTATAAATATACATTTAGTAGTATTTCTCAACCTCAACAACTTTTAAGATGCATGGCTGCTGAGGAATTCTGGAAGTTGAGTTCACACATCTTAAAAGTTGTTGAAGTTGAGAAGCCCTGCACTTGAGGATATTTGATGCCAAGACAAAGCAATTGTATTATGAGCATGAAATCATAAAAACAAACCTCGAGACTGTGCTTCATATACTGGGTTTATAATGAAGATACCCCTGCTGGTTCATGTGTGGAGAAGGCCACTGTTGCCACTTCAGTTCTCCACCTGTAAAATTGGGACAATTTCTCACCTTTCTTGTGAGCAAAATTGAGATTTCTCTCTCTAATATAAGAAGATAGACTACAGATAACCCTCAATTTACAACCATTCATTTAGCAATCATTTGAAGTTGTAGTGAAAAAAAGTGACTTACTACTGATCCTTGCACTTACGACTATTGTGGCATCTCCAGGGTCAGGTCATGAAAATTAGGATGCTTGGCAACTGGCATGTATTTATGACAGTTACAGAATCCCATAGTCGTGTGATTAGCAGCCACCATTTTCTTATGTAGCTTTTGAAAAGCAAAGCCAATGAGGAAGCTGGATTCACTTGCCAGTCTTATGATTTGCTTAGCAACTGCAGAAATTTGCTTAATATGTGGTAACTGTGGTAAAAAAGAAAGATTGTAAAATTGGACATGACTGACTTAACATCTGCCCTGGTGGGAATTCTTGTTTCAATTATGGTTATAAATCAAGGACTTCTAGTATATGGGATAGCTGGACAAGTAAAACCTAGCAGGCAGTTTTCTTCACGGGGGTCATTCCTCCCACTGTGGGGAAAAGTATTTGCAGATAAATTGTCTACTTTTCCATTTCTGTGTGAATGCCATAAGTAGGAGACAGGAGGGCCAAGAGGTCAGCTTTTTCATAATAGTCTCAAGGGTGAAATATTCTGCCCTCAGAAATACACCTGGAACATACCTTTCTCATGTTTCCAAAATACTGTCAACCATAGCTTTTTAATAGCCATGAAGGGTTTGTGACTGATCATTCATGACTGGCTGATCACTCTCCATGTAGCAGACAGCCAGTTGGAGGATCTGGAGGATCTGGCCTAGAAACCAGGAGATTGGGAGTTAACAGATAATAGATAATCAGAGTTGGAAGGAGTCTTGTAGGTCATCTAGTCCAACCCCCTGCCCAAGCGGGAGACTCTACACCATTTCTGACAGATGGGAGTCCAATCTCTCCTTGAAAGTCTCAAGTGATGGCGCTCCCACAACTTCTGAGGGCAAGCTGTTCTATTGGTTGATTGTTTTCACTGTCAGAAAGTTTCTCCTTATTTCCAGGTTAAATCTCTCCTTGTTCAGTTTCCATCCATTATTCCTTGTCTGGCCTACAGGTGCTTTAGAAAATAGCATGACCCCTTCCTCCCTTTGGCAGCCCCTCAAATATTGGAAGACTGGTATCATGTCTCCCCTGGTCCTTCTCTTTACTAGACTAGTCAAGCCCAGTTCCTACAACCGTTCTTCATATGTTTAGTCTCCAGTCCCCTAATCATCCTGATTGCTCTTCTCTGCACTTTTTCTAGAATCTCAACATCATCTTTATAGTATGGTGACCAAAACTGGATGCAGTACTCTAGGTGTGGTCTTACTAAGGCGTAGAGTGGTATTAGTACTCCACTTAGTGGTGGGATTCAAAACTTAGTGGTGGGATTCAAAAATTTTCACTACCGGTTCTGTGGGTGGGAGTGGCAGGGGAAGGATACTGAAAAATCTACAGTCAGAAATGGTATTTGCCAGTTCTCTGAACTACTCAAAATTTCCGCTACTGGTTCTCCAGAACTGGTCAGAACCTGCTAAGTACTATCTCTGCACTTGATCTTGATTGTAATCCTCTGTTAATGCAACTTAGGATTGCATTAGTTTTTTTGGCTGCTTCTGCACACTGCTGGCTCATGTTTAGCTGGTTGTCCACTAAGACTTCAATATCCCTCTCACAGTTACTGCTATTAAGCCTGGTTTCACTCAGTCCATATGCATACTTTTGATTTTTCTTGCCTAAATGTAGGACTTTACTTTTATCTACATTGAATTTCATTTTGTTAGATAAGGCCCAGCGTTCTAGTCTGTCAAGATCCATTTCAATCTGGAGCCTATCTTCTTCGGTGTTAGCTATTCCTGCCAGCTTAGTATTATCTATAAATTTGATAAGTTCCCCTTCTATTCCCTCATCTAAGTTGTTAATGAAGATATTGAAGAGTACTGGGTCTAAGACCGAACCTTATGGCACCCTGCTGCTTATTTCCCTCCATGTAGACTTAGACCCTTTAAGGGCTACTCTTTGAGTACAGTTTGTTGGCAAATCCATCTGATGGATTGCAAATCCATCTGATGGTGGTGCTATCTATCCCACTTTTTTCTAGCTTACCAAAAAGTAGATTATGGTCTACTTTGTCAAATGCCTTGCTGAATTCTAAATATATTATGTCTACAATATTTCACTGGTCTACTAATTTAGTCACTATGCTGAAGAATGAAATCAGATTGGTTTGGCATGATCTGTTTTTAACAAACCCGTGCTGACTGCTAGTTATTACTTTACTTCTTTCTAGATGTTGGCAGATCTGTGTTTTTATTATCTTTTCCTGGATATTGATGTTAGGCTGATTGGCCCGTAGTTTCCTGGGTCTGTTTTTTTTTCCTTTTTAGTCCTTTTTAGTTCTAGTCCCACTTTAGCCATGAAAGCCAGCTGGGTGCTCTAGGCCAGTCATTCTATCTCAGCTCAACCTATCTCACAGAATTGTTGTTGTGGAAAAAAATAGGAGGAAGAAGGAATATTATATATGTGAGAACCTTGAATTACTCATTAAGTAATAAAGGATTTAAAAAATCAAATAAATAAATTCAACTTACAGTATTACTAGTTTATTGTAGATTGTAGATCTGTCTTATGTTATGTATTGACCACAGGCTGTTGAAGACCCAGTGTATAAATACTGTAAGACAAATTAAATAAATATGAATTTATTCTTTTTCAATGATACGGTCTCCTTTTGGTTACCTCAATGGTCTTTGTTCTTCCTTCCTTCATCCCAATTCCTAAGAGAAGGGTAGAGGAGGAGAATCTCCAATTTAATCTTCCTTTTGTGATTTTTCAGGAGTCATTGTCTCTGAATTGAATTGCCTCTGAATTGGAAATTGCAAATACTTGGAAAGAGCATGAATCCAAAAGCTTCCCATGTTATTCTATACTGCATCCCACCATCTCCCCTCAAAATCTTCTTAGCTCCTATTACTTTGGGGTTCATTTTTCTACCTTGATGAATGAGTCAGAATTATAGTTCCTAGCAGGTGTGGTGCCCAAAATCAAGAAGTTGGCTGAGATAGTGAGACCAATACTCTAAACGTGCCTTTCATGCATGTTGCATGCAATGCACAAAAACAGGGCAGCTTCAGCTCCATCATCTTAGGAATGGGCTTGGTTTGGTTTTTTTAACCATCACCTGTGGACACCTTGGTTCTTAATAACATTTTCCCCTGGGACCTACTACAGTCATTAGGGTATGGGAGAGAATATCCAGGGGTGGGATTCTACCAGTTCGGACCAGTCCTAAAGAACTGGTTGTTATGATGTGGTGCAGTTCGGAGAACCAGCAAATCGCGGCACTGGCTGGCCCCTCCCCTCTCCTCCTGTCAGATTTCTGCTTTCTAGCTAAATCTAAATAGCTGTTGACCTGCTTTGCCTTCGCCCAGGAGGCTTCCTTGAGGCCCAGTCAGGGGTGGTATTCAGGCAGGGCTGGGATTCAAATATTTTAACAACCAGTTCTGTGGGAATGGCTTAGTTGGTAGGTGTGGCTTGGTGGTCATGTTATTGGCTGGGCATGGCCAACTCAATATCACTCACATCGAGGCAGAAATCTCCTTGCCTGGCCTCTCATGACTGTGGGGATGCTGCAGTTGTAAGTGTGAAAAATGGTCATAAGTCACTTTTTTCAGTGCCATTGTAACTTTGAGTGGTCACTCCACACAAGCAAAGTACCAGCAAAGGAGGGGAAAAAACTCCAGAGAAGTTCCTGAGACAGGAAGTCTAGGCCTCCCAAGAATGTAATAAGAGTTAACGGAGAGGCAGTTTCTATAAGCAACACCAGAATGTTTCCTTCCTGCCTTCCTTACAGGAGTAGGCCAGTAATTTTTTCTAACAACCAGTTATCCAAACTGCATAGAATGTTAACAACCGGTTCTACTGAATAGGTGCGAACCGGTAGAATCCCACCCCTGGATTCAGGGGGTTGGGAGGTGGGGGAGAAATGTCCTGAGAGCAGAGCTGAACCTTCCTTAGGACTGAAGCTTCTATTTTCCAGTGCAGATTCAGGCAGCAGATTGCAGAAAGGTAGATCTGTGAGTGAATCTGCGATTCTGCAAGCAACTCAATCTGCTTTGCCTGATTTGGGGTGAAAGTTGCTCTTTTTTATACATATAAAAAAATCAATATTTACATAAATATTTACATACAAGCCATGCTCAGCCAGTCACGTGACCACCAAGCCACACCCACAAATTAGGCCATGCCCACAGAACCAGTTATTAAGAAATTTGAATCCCACTCCTGAGAATAGCCCTACTAGAGTACTCTGGTAAAAGAAAATGGCTTACAAACTGCCCAATGGGGACTCCCCATAATTAATTCTGATCACTTGTAAAATGATAGTCTTTCAAAATGGCAGGCTGTGCAAAGAAGCTGAGAGTTAATGGGACATTGCATGTTTACATTGATCCTGGTTCTCAGAAAACCAACTCCCGAAGTCCTTTTATTCAGGACTGTCCCATCAAGAGAGGAAGCCATGCTCCCTTCTCAAGCACACACTTCAGTTTTTCTTTCTGTTTTCACTTTAAGGAAAGGCCTCCCCCAAGAGCAAGGTCTACTTCTAGGAATGTCAGTCTGGACTTCCACTAATGATTTACTGGGATTCAGAGAAAGAAAAAAAAAAAAAAAGCAGCTACAACAGAGGCCAAGAAGCAAATCCCAGCCAGGAAAATGTCATCCATCTGGAATCCAACAGGAAGGACGGCTGTGGGGATTTGGGGGAAGTTGTTGGGATGTGAAGGCCTTGCAGAGGCAGGGAGGAACTGCTTTTGCATTCCCAAGGAGTTAGCCAAGATCCTCCAGAGAGAAAACTAGTCCCCACCCTCAACCCCATCTTACCCCAATGCCTGTAGAGCAAGATTCTGGCCTAAATTGTTGAAGGTGATGCCCTTCAATCCTACATATGATTAGTGCTGTCAGCAACTGAACATCTTTGTGCATAAGCTCTGATATATCTATTATTGGGGGGGGAGGTGGAGGTGGAAGAGGAGAAACTCAAGGGAATTACAGACACCCACAATACCAAGACGGTTCCAGCTGATCCCCCACCCCCAATTTTTCCCTCCAGTTTCCCAGCAGTATTTTGGTTACTGCTTATTGGCTTCAAAAATCTTCTGGAATTATTGTTTTATTTTCTTTGTTTCTTTTTAAAATGATATTCATTCGCCAAACAGATGTTTCTCCTTACTTGTCAATGGAAAAAGAAAGCACAGCTCCCTTTTAGGTGCCAGGCATTTCACAAACCTGAATAGGCCTTATATGAGGGAATTTGACTTGGATAAGATCTGGCGTTATGTATCAGTTGGCAAGACAGTCTTAATACATAAACTGCTGAGGTTTGAACTTGGGTTCATGCATCAGACAACCAAAATGAGTTGGCAGAAGTTATCTTAGCGAAGTAGTGAATGAACTAATGCTCTGCATTGTCAATTCCAAACACTTCCGCACAGTCATTGTCAAGTTTGGAGCAGGGGCGCGAATAATGGAGACGAGCCGGTAGAACGGTGAACTTCAAACTCTTTATTTACATGGTGTGACAGCTCAACTCAATGGCTGCTACAGCCTTCCTTATATAGGCAACTTATTAAATATTCAACCAATGAAAACCAGGGAGCGCTAGCTCCGTTAACCAATGGGAAAGGCTTGTTAATGGCCAATCAGATTCTCCTGAACGGACCAATCTGATCTCGCCATTTAACGGCCAATCAGAAGTGCAGGGCCAGAACCCTGCACTTGACTTCAAGCTCTTGATAACTTTATTAACACATTTATTCATTCACAACAGTCATATTAAAGTATGCCAGCAGCTTTTCTCCTGATTGCAGTAGGCTGTTCTGCCACAATAATAAGGCCAGCAGAAGTCACTTGTCCTTATTGTTTACAAAAACATTTACTACCGGTTCTATGGGCGTGGCTTGGTGGGTGTGGCTTGGTGGGCATGGCGGGGGAAGGATACTGCAAAATCTCCATTCCCTCCCCACCCCACTAACCTGCTTTTCAGCTCCATTCTCCTATGCAGGGCAATCAAAGAAGACCCAGCCAATCAGCTGGGACTTGGGAGGCAGAGAATAGATGGGGGCGGGGCCAATCAGAAGTGGCATTTGCTGGTTCTCTGAACTACTCAAAATTTCTGCTCCCAGTTCTCCAGAACTGGTCAGAACTTGCTGAATATCACCTCTGGTGCGCCCCAAAGCTCTGTTTTCACTGGCAGAGAGGTGCAGAAGGTTGTTGTGATCAAAAACGGATGTCAAGCTGGCCCCCGCCCAAGGTCAAACACAACCCTGATGCAGCCCTCCATGAAATCAAGTTTGACACTCCTGATCTACAACAACAAGCCTGTGAGATGAGTTGGGCTGAGAGAAAGTGTGGCTGACTCCAAACACCACTGGCTTTTCTGCTTAAGGGAGAACTAGAACTCCCAGTCTCCCAGTTTCTAGTCCAGCACTTTTACTGCTGCTCCAGACTGACTCTTTAATGAGGAGTGGGATGAAATTCAGCAGCTGTAGACAACTGCTTGGGATGGTACATCTACCCAAGCTGTCAAGCTGCTTGTAACAGATCTCAGGAACAGAGGTGCTCCATGTCTGTGAATTCTCAAGTTATATCAGCATTGGCATTCTTCTGAAGAAGTATGTGCCAAAAGAGCCCAGCTGGTTTTATCATTCTGTCTGTCTGTCTGTCTGTCTGTCTGTCTATCTATCTATCTATCTATCTATCTATCTATCTATCTATCTATCTATCTATCTATCTATCTATTTTATTTATTTATTTATTTATTTTGTCAAGCATGTGTTAGATACAGATATAAGTATAAACATGATTATTAATACATGAAATAGATACGAATAAAAGGGAACATTAGGACAGGGGTGGTAGGCATGCTGGTGCGCTTATGCATGCCCTTTACAGACCTCTTAGGAATGGGGTGAGGTCAACAGTCTAAGGTTAAAGTTTTGCAGAGGTGAGAAGCACGGGTGAGAAGCACAGGGTGAAGAGTGCAACAACAGTGAGCAATCTCTATCCTTGTTTAGTGCTGAAAATGGATGTCAGAGCTAACAACAAACCTAGGTTTGTCGTTCTGGCCAACTGTGTCCAGATCATCATGGAAGTAGACAAAATGGCACCAGTTCCACCCCTTTGAAAGAAATAAAAAGAGCCAAAAATATAATGTCACCAAACCTTTTGTCCATCTGGAGCAGATAAGGATAAGCTCAAGGTGGACAAAAGTTGAGACTTCTATAAGGCAACTGTTATGTTCTGAGCGTAGGCGCGAAGAATGGAGATAAGCCAGTGAAACAGTGAACTTCAGAACTCTTTTTTAACATGGTGTGACAGCTCAGCTCAATGGCTGTAATGGCCCTCCTTATATAGGCAACTTATTATATATTCAACCAATGAAAACTCGGGAGCGCTAGCTCCGTTAACCAAAGGGAGAGGCTTGTTAATGGCCAATCAGATTCACCTGAACGGACCAATCTGATCTCGCCATTTAACGGCCAATCAGAAGTGCAGGGCCAGAACCCCGCACAAGACTTGAAGCTCTTGATAACTTTATTAACACATTTATTCATTCACAACACCCCTTCCCCCCGGGTTCCGTTTACGGGGTGTGGTTACGTAGTCCTTGAGGTAGGCCGGTTGTTTTGTTAGTCTATTTGACTTTCGTTGTGCACCCAATATTTGGCTGCAATCTTGTTGAGGTAGGACGTTGTCTGGCGAAAGGGGTGCCTCTAACTCTGAGTTCGAATTCTCGTTGTCACCAACATCCTCAGTATCACCATGAGGCGAACTCACTCCCATCCCTGATTCCTCTGCACTTGTTTCCGTTCCGCTGTTGTTTCTATTATTAAAATTTTCTGTTATTTCAAGTTCATCTTCCTCCGTATCTGCTCCCCCCTCAGTTTGGTCATCAGGGGACTCGGAGATTCCTGACTGCAGCCTTGATCGTAGCTGATCAATGTGGCGCTTCCATAGTCTATTATTGCGACATTCTACAAGGTACGATCTAGGGCCGTTTACTCGGACCACAGTCGCCTCGACCCATAACGGATCGCCCGACAAGTTCTTAGCGAATACCAAATCGCCTACATGGAAGGTACGGCATCGCCCGCTGGATCCGTGTGGTTTCTCAGGTTCGTACGACGGATGTAGTTGGTCGAGGTGGGAGCGGAGCTTCCGCCCCATTAGCAATTCGGCGGGAGTTTTGTTGGTGACGCTGTGCGGAGTGATATGCTGCAAAAGGAGTATCCGGTTTATTTTTTCTTCGATATTGTCATAGTCCATTTTGTGTAATGTTTTCTTGATGAATTGTACCATGCGCTCGGCCCTTCTGTTGGCCACAGGATGCGCCGGCAAAGTCAGCGCATGGCGAATACCGTGGTCCGCCAGGTACTGTTCAAAGGACAACACGGTAAATTGGGGTCCGTTATCGGATACCAGAACGTCTGGTAATCCATGGGTTGTAAATAGTCTGTCTAGTTTCTTGATGACCGCTTCGGTTGTTGTATTCCTCATTTCATGGATTTCGAGGCAGTTCGAGTAGGCATCCACTGTCAACAAGAATGTGTGGCCTTTGGTAGGTCCCACAAAGTCCAGATGAATACGGGATCAGGGTCCCCGCGGTGTTTTCCATTCGGTTGGGGTTGCTTTTGGTGGGGTGTTGCTTACTTCCTGGCATTTGTGACAAGCTTTGACCCATGTCTCAATTTGCTTGTCAATGCCCAGCCACCACACGTAGCTACGTGCGAGGGCTTTCATGCGCATGATGCCGGGTGGCCATTGTGCAAGGTTCTTCATACCGCAAGTTGTTGTTGCTCTGGGACAATGACTCTATCTCCCCAGATAATGCAGCCCTTCTGTGAAAACAATTCTGTTTGCCGACTCTTGAATGGGGCGTAGTCATCAGGTATCTGGTCCAATGGCCATCCGCGCTCGACCCAACTGAGGACTCGTGCTAAGGTGGGGTCATGTTTCGTTTCCATCGCGATATCTCAGGCTGTTAATGGCGATGTTTGAAGTGTCTCGATCTGCAACGTTGTCACTGTAGGCATGGGGTCATCAATGGTCTCTGGAAGCGGTGCTCGGCTCAATGCGTCGGCGTGGGGAATGGCCTTCCCCGGGCGGTGTTGTAGCTGATAATTAAAGGCAGCCAAGAATTCTGACCAGCGAGTCATTCTGGGAGATAATATATAGGGGGTTGGCTTATCTCCTGCTATTATTCCCAGCAAAGGTTTGTGGTCAGCCACTACAGTAAAGGCTCGGCCATACACGTACTCATGAAATCTCTTGACAGCAGACACTTCTTTATCAATCTGACTGTAATTGCATTCTGCTTTTGAAAGCGTCTTCAAGAAATAGGCAACAGGGGCTTCACTACTGTTTGGTAAAATGTGGCTTAAAATGGCACCTACTCCGAAAGGCGATGCATCACACGTGATCGTTAACGGCAAAGTCTCATTGTACTGCATTAGTACAGCATCAGAAGTCAATAATTTTTTTACATTTCAAAACGCCTGTTCTTCTGTGTGTTCCCATACCCAGATTGCTTTTTTGTCCAATAAACGATGTAGGGGTTCGGCTACGGTTGCTTTGTGCGGCAGGAAAACGTTATAAAAATTGATAAGGCCTAGAAATGCCTGAAGATCGGCTTTATTTCGGGGTTTTGGGGCGTTCTTGATTGCCCTCAATTTGCTATAGGTAGGGTGAATGCCATTACTGTCAATTAAATATCCTAAACATTCGACACGATCAGTGCACAGTTTACACTTGTTCTTAACTTTAAGCTCTGCATCTTTGAATCTCTGGAGAACCAACCTCAGGCGATCTCGTAAAATTTTCAGGGTAGGTGCAGTGATTAACACATCATCAAAGTATGGAACAACGCCTTTTATTCCCTGTAATAGTCTTTCCATCAAACTTTGAAAGATTCCCGGGGCTATGCTCACTCTGAATTGGAGTCAGGTGCATTTAAAGGCACCTCGGTGCGTAACAATTGTCTGTGCCTCTGCCATTTTTTTGTCTACTGGCAGTTGTTGGTATGCCTGGGCTAAGTCTAGTTCAGCGAAGACTTTTCCGCCCCCCCAGGGAATGGAGGAGGTGCTGCACCACCGGTACCGGATATGCATTTTGTTGAAGGGCGTGGTTCAGGGTGGCTCGGTAGTCCCCACAAATTCTTATTGATCCATCCGGCTTAATGGGTGCAACGATTGGGGTCTCCCAGGGAGAGTGATCGGTTAGTTCTAACACACCCTGGGCTATCAATTTATCAAGCTGCTCGTCAATTTTTGGTTTAAGAGCAAATGGAACTCGACGAGGCTTAAGGCGGATGGGAGCTATTTTGGGATTGAGGTTAAATGATATCGGGGTCCCCTTGTACTCGCCTAGTTTTTCTGCAAAGATATCCTTGAATTCTTGGACGAGGTCCTCTTCCCAGTTGCTGCTCCCGATTCGGTGAATGCCTGCCACCTCAATTCCAAGCAGAGCAAACCATTGGAGGCCTAACAGGCTAGGACGGTCCTTGTCGATCACAGTCAGGGGTAGGAATGCTGTACAGTTCTTGAATGATACCTGAACTCGACTGGATCCTACGACTGGAATCCGATTCCTTTGATAGTCTTTGAGTATGAGTCTTTGGAATCGGAGATCTTGTCGCCAGACGGTAGGGATGAGTTGCTTGAGGGTCTTCCAGGAAACCATTGAGAGAGATGATCCTGAGTCGACTTCCATCAGGCAGGGCTGGTTTTCGATGGCCANTCCGATATGGCCTCGTTTTCCGCACACATGGCAGAGCGCGTCGAGGAATTTGCATTCTGATTGGGGATGGCTTGCCCCACAACCAGCGCATTGGTATTGAGATTTCTGGTGTTGGTCCCGTTCGGACCTCAGTCGATGGACCTCTTCT
>BHEV01008267.1:0-26961 GCA_004319985.1 Emydocephalus ijimae
ACATTTTAATAAATTTTTTGTTATCATTTGTTATACAGTGGGATGCTCCACTGTCAACCACCCATAAATTATTTTTTACAGATCCATTACTATACATGGCAAACTCTAAATTTTTATTTATCTTTTGATGACTTTTAGTATTCTGGCCAACATTCTGGCATTTTACTTTTTTACAAAATCTTGCCAAATGTCCTCTTCCTCCACAATTAAAACACTTTTTAATTGCGTATGCAGTAGGAGATTCATTATCTTCTTTTTGAGGTTGCTCCCTCCTTAACTGATCTCTTTCAAGTCNACGTCTAGTGATGATGGAATTATGCAGACTTGGTATCGTTCAGAGAAAATAAGCTCTTTCTCGTGCAGTTCTTGAAAAATGCTTTTTATAGAATTCAAATGACTAAGCATATCACCATTCGTCTGGAGATGCGTTCTGAAAAGCTTCCGTGTTAGATTTATGTGAGCACTAACATTATCTCGAACATAAATCCTCTTCAGCTTCTGCCAACACCCAACAGCCATTTGCTCTCCATGAATATGAACAAGTTCCTGGTCAGACAGTGTTAGTCCTATTATGCAAAGAGCTTGTTCATTCTTATGCTTAAAGTCTTTTATTTTTTGTCTATCTTCCTCAATCTCTGGATCCCATTCCTCTANATGAAATAAAATTTGAATCCAGAATTGTTCAGCCTGGGCCCATAACCAGTGTTAAGCCTGTGTTCCCCAACCAGGGTTCAGGAGACAAGCTAAACAGAATGTGCAGCATTAGTCAGATAGGCACACAGATAAATGTGTGAGATAAGTTTGTATGTTAGTTAACATACAGTAAAAATAACAGATATGCTTGTGCTATCAAAAATATTCCATTAAGATTTATTCCAATAAGATTTAATCTTATTCCATTAAGATTTATAGCATAGTCAAAATAACAGTCCATTAGTCATGTATCATTTTAGTCAGTCCATTCAAGGATATTCAATTAGCAAAGTCCGTGTGGAATATCCAATGTCAGTTCACTTTAAATAAATCAGTCTTTTCTCTCTCCTGTTCCAGTAGGGAAAAATGCAGTCTTCAAACAATCCAGTAATTAGGGATCATCAAGCCAGAGAGAGAGCAAGCTGCCATTGACTTGCTTCTTTTATGGTGCTTTTTACAACCACTCCCTTAATTACAGTCTTACAGTTAAAGTTACAGACACTTTAACTAACAAACCATGATAACATATTTATTATTTTACCTAAACCAGTTAGGGTAAACAATGTTATCCCTAACAAAATTCACACAAAATCTTTGGATGACTTTCAAAAGTATTCTCCTTATTAATCTGAGATTGCAGCTTTGTATTTTTTATTTCTTTATGCCCAGATTATGCCACCTCCTCCTAGAATCCCAACTGTTTACAAGAGAATACTGTAACTAAAACTATCATAAAATAACATAAAAATGTTGTAACAAATCATAAAAATCCACTTGACTATATCAAGAAGGTTCATAGTTGCACAATGCCATAATACAATGTTTACGGTTTCATATGGTGCATAAAGGCAATCAATTGTGGCAACAAACTTTCTGTAAAATATAGCATACCACAGAAACCCAACTATAAATATTTGCCCCAAGACAACCAAATAATGCTGCCAAGGTTCTTTCCCAATGCCTAGAGATTTGGGAGTCTGGATAAAGAAGAATGGGCTTCAGTTCAATCCCAAACAGAGGGCACCCAGAAATAAGTTGCAGCCATTGAGGGTCTTTGCCCAGTTCAACTTTTGAGCCAATAGCTTCTGTTTCTGGATGAAGAGACCCTGGTCATGATAATACACTGATTACTGTATAACAGTATTACTGTAAACAGGGAAACTTGGCCCTTTTACGACTTGTGGATTTTAGCTCCCAGAATTCCTGAGCCAGCCAGAATGATGTTTCTACATCAGGGGAGTAAAACTTGTGGTGTCATGTGATGTATCAAGACTTTTTTCCTCTTTGCTGAACCAGGTGGGGGTGGGGCTACCTGGCCTGCGGGCTGCAAATTTGACACCCTGTTCTACATGGAGCTGCACTTGAAGACCATTCAAACGTTGCAACTGGTTCAGAACGTGGTGGTGCAAGCAGTTCTGAGTCTTTCTCTTCAACATGCACTGACTTCTAATGAGTTTCTGGACTACAATTCAAGATGATGGTTAGTGTCTACATGGCACAGAGCAAAGGTTACTTACGGGGGACTTACTATCTCAGATTATTTGGCTTACTTCCCCCCGCCCCCTGGAATGACAGTGTGGCCATGTTTCTGGTCTCTTCCTTTAAGCAAACCCATCTTCTGGGATTCAGGAGCTATGCTTTCACTACTGTAGCACCTGCTTTGTAGACCAGCATTCCAACAGATCAGAATGGCCCTGGTTTTTCATAAGTGACTACAACTTGTTTTTCCTACCCCAGGCATTTGAATCCAGTATTAGGAGAGATTTGCTGATTTGTTTATTGTTTATCAATTACAAAACAGAATGATTTATTTCGATCTCTGGCATATGATATAGCAATTAATTTTTGTTATAATTTCTTTAATTGATCTGTTTTGCCTTTTTCTGGTTTTAAGTTAGCCACTCAGAATCACGGTACTGTAATAAGACGGGTAGCCGTATACATTGTTTAAATAAACAAACAAATATTGGGCCAATGGTTGGAAATCAGAAATTGGAAAAGTGTGTAATCCTAGACATCAATTACAGGAATAATTGACAATAATTTTTTATTTGCTACCCTCCTATGGTTAGATTGAAGTGGCTTCACATTTTTAGTTTTGATAGTGTTTATTATTTATCCTTTTATTTTATTTAGTGCCATTTGATTCCAAACAAGTGCTAAGAAATTTCCAGTATAAACAAGGAATTCAAGGGATAATATATCCAGTTGCTTCCAATATCAAATTTAGAAGTGGCCGTATCTTCTGGACTCTCCCACTGTTTGTTATTTTAACATCAAAAGGAAAGAAATATCAACTAACTTTTACCCTTCATAGGGATAGGTGTTGATTGCTTTTCATTTATGCCCATTCCTTCAGCAGATCAGTTTAGGAATATCCATTTTTATTATTTTCTATTGATTAAATTATCACCCATCTCATTGCTTTTGTTTTCTTTTAGTATATTTTAGGTCTACCTTCAAATGTCATCATTATCTGGCAATTCCTTTGCTTTGATTTCAATATTACTTTGCAACAACATCAATATTAATGGCCTTTTCATTAACTTTACTTAATTGTATACCCTGCTCTGTTGAATTGGATTGCAATTTACACATTCTATTGGCCTGAAGATATATGCTAATCCAGTATATTTGATCAGTATCAAATTTGGAAAGACTGAAAGAGCCATAGAAGTCAAAAGGGCAGATCCTTCCCTGAAAGATTTATTATCAAAATAATCAGAAAATGAGACAAGAAGGAAGAAAGCAAACAGAAATGATAGCAAGTTAAGATAAATCAAGATAGGTTTCTAAAACATGCTTGGAAATCCTGTCATATTAAAAACATGCCTTTTTAAAACAAATGGATCTTAAATTAGTGTGATAATATTTGTTTCAGAAATATTCAATGCTAGAAAAAGCCCAAAACTTGTAGGATGCAGATTGATCATCATGTAACAACGGAACATATCATTGTAGAAATATTTTATTTGTACAAATCAAAGGCAGAAAAGCATAATCCAAGCCTATTTCCTTATAGGAAATTTACTAAATTTGAATTATAACCCAAGTGAACAAATTTCAAGCACATTTTTACATGTTTTGGCCATTATGAGGACAATTAGAACCCAAAATTAACTTCTTTTCCCATCTTCTAATTATAAGTTACTGAGCCAAATTAAAATATGTTTTGATCTAAAATACATAGATTAAAGGAAACTCATCTTAGAATATCCTCTATAAACAACTACAGCTTTACATTTTAATTAGTTAAGTTGCAGCACCATAGTCCTATTTAAGCATGTTTAATAAGCTCATTCATTTGTATACATAGAAATAAACACAACTTACATTTTTGAAACATTTCTATACTACTGCTCACTAATTATAGATCCAGGATTTTGTACCATGCCTATCACCACTGACCCCTCTCCCTGATAATTTTTATGCATGAGGAATATAACGTTTCAGTGTTATTTTCTGTAAGCTTTATTTACATTAACTCTTAGACTGTGGATAAATGGCAATTCATTAAAAAAGGCCTGATATTGCTCTTGTATACATCCTGCAGATCAGTGCAGAAGGAAAAAAACTTGCATACACATACAAAAAAGTCGGATGTTTGCCCACCCCAAGAACCTTGTTAAGCTTACCCTTCGCTCATTAGCATCTAAAAATCATACTAAGAACTTAACTGTATGCAGTGGCTGATCTCACCTTTACAGGACAAGAGATCTTAAAAAAATAAAAATAAACCCAGATTGCCAGGATGAGGGAGGGAGGGAAAGCAACCCAGAGCGTAAAAAACATGCTTTCCACGCACCGAGCGGGACTGCTTACACGGGAGGGTAAATCTTACTCTTACGTTTCTTCTCGGGGCAAAACTTAAGAATCACCTTTGTACGCGATCGCCTAAAAGCATTCCCATGCCAGAAAACCCTCCTGGAAGGGTAGTAGTACCGTGCCCCATTCACCTTGATGAGGAACGGCGGGAGGATTTTTCACAAGGCCACACCGAGATTCCCCAAATCTTATCGCGGATCCTCACCCTCACGCCCCCCCCCCGCCCGGTTATGCCAACCCCGGTCACGCACCGGCTGCCAAAGGCGACCTCAGGCTCTCCTCCCACTTTCTCCTCCCCTCGGCTCTGCGCCGTACCTCGCGTCCCACCCATGCTGCCCTTCTCCTCTCCGCTCGGGTACCTTCGGTGTGGCAGCTGGCAGAGAGGATGGTGTTCGGCGGTCGGAAGAGGTAAGGCAGGTAGCGAGAAAAGCATTTCATCTTCCAGCGGCCAAGACGCATTTATGCAAAAGTGAGGGGTAAACAATCCTCTCGCTCCATGGGGTTGGGCAGGCAAGGCTACATGGTGGATGGATGCATTACGGAATCCCGCCAATTGCTGAGCGAGCTAAGTCACCACCTCTGTTGCCGGATCCCATTTTGCCATCAGCCCCAGCGAGGACCGCCTCGCATTTCTGCAGCCGTCCAGCGCCAACTCCGAAGCCCCCTAGCAAGCAGGGCGAGGTTCCTCATTGGCTAATGCGCTTCCGAGTAGGATTTGCTGACTAAGTCCCTCCCGCTGGTAAATACACAAGAAGCAACGAGGGGGACTGGCGTGCGATAATCCTGGAAAGCTCGCTCTCGGTGGGGAAGGTGGGTACACTGCGCGGGCGTGTAAGATCCTTGGAACTTGCCGCGGCAAGTTTCAAGGCGCTGATTTTGGAGCGACGCGCTGGCCGACTTCTTAAGGACTGGCAACATCAAGGTAAGCATTGCATATAAAGGGGCAGACTTCCCGCAATGCCAGCTGGACTGGGCGCAACCTCAACCCAGAAACGGAAAAGAGGAAAACTCTACAATTCAGGAAGGTCGCGCGTTAAAAGCCAATCAAGGACGATTTGTATTCTTATTTACGGGATGCCTTTACTCGGAGTGGTTGTGTTTTCGTGGTGGAGAAATTTAATAGAAGCAAAACAGAAATGCCTTTGGGACTAAAACCACGCCAATACTCATCCGTGCAAGGCTACTCAGAAGAAAGGGGGGGAAAAAGCTGAGGGCAGTTCAATTAATTGAGTGTGTTCCCTAGAACATGGGCATTGGAGGGCATTGATTTAGCATAATCTTTTCAATGTTACCTTGGGTTTTTTCCTCCTTTTGGCAGCAAATCGCAACTTATGTCAGAAGCATCTTTTCTGTGGAATGCCTTTATTTCTTTCATCTTCATTCCCAGCTCATTAGGGAAACAGACTTAAATTATCTTTAATTGTACCAATGAATGGTTTTTTTTATTGGGTTAGCATCCAAGGATAGTTGTAAACTGAAGAGGCTTCTTGGATGAGAAGCTAAGCATCTTCAAAGAAAAAAACAGAAAGTCCGGTTGCCTCCTGAAAAAGGACTTGGGGGCAACCATGACCTGGATAACTGAAAATCTCCATAGACATGGCTACCCATTTCATGAGCTGATCCAGTAATGGCTGGGATTGGAGAGCCACTTCACCCTGGTCAGCTGCTATCTTTCTACAAAACCTGGTAATGGTGGCTCTGTAGCAATGGACTGCCAGAATTAACAGCAAAGTTCGACATTTGGAATAGATATTAGCAATGGCAGCAGTAAATTTCAGGCTGTATGTTTTCTTGATGGATTGATATGGATAGCACTTCTCAGTAGGGAGGAAAGCTCCTGAGAAATAAATTACTAAATAGCATCAAGGAAAATACCATAGAATTATAGGATAATAAAGCAATCATCTATCCATGTTTGTTTATTTTATTCAATTTCTATGGCTGCCTATCTCATAAGATTTATGTGGAAGTGAAATGGTTGAGAGTAATGGGGTTTTACATTTTTAAATTGCATAGTGTTTAGTTTTAATTTAATTTTTTATTTCTTTCTTTTTGTGGTGTTTGTCCAGTTTTTACTTGTGGAAGAGCACCTCATTTCGTTGCACCCACTTGTAATGACAAATAAAACTCTTATGTCTTAAGATGATTCTGGGTTGCTGTGATGACCTGGGGCGTGGCACAAAGGCAACACAGTCAAATAAACAAGAAGAGTCCCTCCAACTTTGCACCCAATGTCCAGGTTACCTTCAGCTGGAGAAAAACTCTCCCAAGAACAGCCTTTAACTATAGAAAATTCAGTCCAAAACAAGGTACATACAGACTGTAATTAAAAATCCAAACAAACAAAGCTGCAGTAATTAACTTGACAGGGCAGGAGACTTGAAAGCACAGCAACACTCACATAGTTGTGAAGATGCCAGGAACACAGATAAGCCATGATGGTACCAGATAAATTCATTTGTTCCCAACAACTTGCTGTGCACAGCTTCCCTTTTTAAACACTGTTCCCAGCTGCAGCTAATGAAAGAAATCAGGGCCCTTTCTTCCCCCATCCCCCTAGGATGAAGAGGGGATGGGCTTGGGTTTTCCTCCAAATTCCCTCTTCCTTGCTCTACTTCTCCCCTGCCCTGCCCAGACAGACTTTGCCCTTCCTCAGTTTCTCCCACAGCCAACGGAGCCACGCTCCCACTCCCTGTCAAATGCTTGGCCTCCCCCTCCGAATCAGATTCTGACAGGGGCATGACAGTGGCTAACAGTCGTTTAAAAAACTCGACAGCAAAGTCAAATGCATAACTGTCATCCAAAGCAAAAACAACCCACAATCAAATAGAAATTAAAATAACCATATCATAAACTTTGACAGTCTGTTCCCATTCTCCAAGGCATACATGAAAGTCCAACAGAAGAGCCATTCTCCCTGTGTAATGAAATATGGAATAGCCTTAGATTGTATTTTTGCTCCACAAAATAAGGAATTTATTGATTTAAATTAGCTCTCCTAAGCATTATCTAAATATTCTCAACCCTTTGGAACTATGTATAATAGATAATTCCCATCTTTCCCCTGCAGTAAAATTTGAAACTACAGCCTGAGAAACCAACATAATTTCACATTTAGTCTCTTGTCTCTAAATTGTTTAGGTTGAAATTTTAATTTGTGCTTTCTATTTGCTTTCAGAGATTGCAATGAAGAGGGAAAAAAGCAACCAAAAATATGCAGGCCTGACTTTAGTACCTACATTGCTCAGGGAGAAAAAACAGGAAGAATCTAATTCACAGGCAATTACTTTTCCCATATGTTGAGCGTCTTTATTAATGAACTAAATTAAACAAGCATCAAACTTTAGTTTGATATGTTCTATTTATCTTCATTATACTGTATGTACCCCAGGCACTGGACTGGGCACTGGAATGGAATGCAAGATGAACCAATCTGGTTGGCCTTGGTTATTTGTTTTTCTTTTCAGGGGAGGAAATGGATGCACTTTTTATTTTTAATTCCATTCTTTGTCTTTCTATCCAATTGTAAACCACCCAGCATCCTTTGTGAGAATTGGACAGCTATATAAATCAAACTAACAAATAATAAGAATGCTAAATAGGGGAAATGTGCAAAAATTCAGAAGATCCAAAAGGGGTAAATATTTTGTCACAGACCTGTCCCCAACTTTATTCCTATCAGGGCAGGCATTAAACTGACACCTAATACAATAATAAACTGAAACTGAATTCCAACAATACTAAAACACAAGAATGGTGTCTTATGGGTCCGGGAATTGGATAGGCCTCTAACTCTAAAGCAACAAGGACACAATTTGGGAAGATTGCTGCCTCTTAAGGTCTACATGGCATTGTGGCTCAAAGGATGTTCAATCAATTTTTATCTAGAGCGACAGTTGCATTTCTTCCTAGATACGTACATGCTGACTCTATTCTCTCATTTGGACAATGGCAACACATCCAATGTCAACTCCCCCTTAAAGATAATTTGAAAATTGCAACTAATAATGTATGCAACAACACTTACAGAGAGCATTCTTTAGAGACCATATAGTTTCAGTCCTAGCACAATTGAATTGTGTTATTGATTAGCCTTCAATGTTTTGTATAAGGTATTTAAGGCTCTTAATGGTGAATCATTTTGATACATAACAAAGTGCCTCATCAGTATGTACCTACCCAGCCATTAACATTTTCCAATCAATGAGCTGGGCAACTTGCATTATGTTGGAATAGAAGGCCTTTGATGTGCTATCCTATTTTTTGGAATGCCCTTTCTCCTTGTGGCCAGGCTAATTGTCAACCTTAGTTATCTTTTGGTATGTAGTATTTACCCTCTCATTTAGGTCCTAGCCCCATGGTCTTTCCAACTTCGTCTCTTAAATGCCTCTTCATTAGTATCTGTTCTGACCTAGGCTTCTCCCAATAGCACGAAGCTGAGTCTCGTCCTGATAAGCCCGTTTTATTTGATTTACAATGAATTTCCAACAAAATCCCGTCCAACAGTTTTCACAATAGTTCCCAATTACAAACCTTTATCGGGTTTGAAGAGGGGCCAGGCCTATATCTTTCAGATACTGCAATACTTGGCAAGCATGCCAGAAAGAACTAATTGTTTCCTGCAAAGCCCCACTCCTGTTTTGCTCTCTTTTAAACTCTAGGGGAGGGGCATTCACCATCCACCTGTGGCTTTACTCCCAAGTCGGCTTTTGTTCCTCAGCTGTTCCTTTCATCTGGCAACTCTGTGCATGAGCACACTGGGAACAGGCTCTAGCCAGTGGTGGGGGTAAAAAAAAATTTACTACCGGTTCTGGGGTGTGGCTTGATAAGTATGGCATGGCTTGGTGGGCATGGCAGGGGAAGGATACTGTAAAATCTCCATTCCCTCCCCACTCCTTGGGGAAGGTTACCGCAAAATCCCCATTCCCTCCCCACCCCACTAACCTGCTTTCCAGCTCTGTTCTCTTTTGGGAGGGCAACAAAAGAAGACCCAGCCAATCAGCTGGAACTCGGGAGGCAGAGAATAGATGGGGGCAGGGCCAGTCAGAGGTGGTACTTGCCCTCCAAACTACTTAAAATTTCCACTACCTGTTCTCCAGAACTGGTCAGAACTTGCTGAATACCACCTCTGGTTTTAGCTGTACTTCTGCCTCACTGATGTCTGACTCCGAAGGCAGCTGATAACTCAGAGAGCCATGGCCCCATCTCTGCCTCCAATGCAGAGCACTCATCAGAGCCTTTCCCAGATGTAGAGTTGTAATTGCAGGAATGTTCAAATCTCGAATGGCAAACCTCAGATAAAGAATGTTTCCAAGCAAATACAACTCAGGCAAACAAAGTCACTAATGTAAAGGAGGATTAGAGAGAGGAAGTAAACATATGTTGGACTTTAACTAGAGATAATTAATTGTATGGATTACTGTGCTAAACAGTAACCAAAGTTAAGCAGTAACCAAAGTTAACCAGTGATGGAGGATAACTAAAAATGTGTATAAATGCAAGACTAGACTCCAATAAAGATCATCGTGATTCAGTTGTTCATGATCAAACAACTCGACTGCCTCGTCATTACAACAAGTGGCACATGAACAGGGACCCTCTTACTTCGTCCGGCAAGGATTTGGTGCATCTTCAACCCTTTGTGCTTTCTTCAACCTTTTGGTTTCTGTAAGTATGGGCTCTTTGCTTTCTGAGGAACAAAGGAAGCATGTAGATGAATTAGGCTATTTGTTGAAGAAAAATAATACTGAGGTACCGCAGAGAAATCTCTTAAGGCTGGTCCAGGAGATTGCAGCTCAGTGCCTACGGTACCCAGAAAAAGGGTCTTTAAAATTAACTGATTGGGAACGTATTGGGAAAACATTGCATACTGAACCTCGAGCAAAAATAGAAGTTTTGCATGTGTGGCATTTATGTAGGCATGCAATTGAAAAATTTGGTCACAATGAACTTTCTCTTTTAACACCTCCACCTTCACGTAATGCTGTCATTTGTCACCCTTCTTCACCTGAATATATGTCTTCAATTCCCTCAGCTCCTGCAGATACAGGGCAAAAGCCTCCTGACTCTATTGTTCAGTCTTCTTTTCAGAAAATGGTAGAGACTTGTAAAAGGGATGCCTCTGTCTCAGGAACAGAACTTGCAGAATTACTGTCTGTTTGTCCAGTACATATCATCCTGGTCAGGGGCCACAGCTTGGACTGCAAGTAGCAGAATGGGAGGATCTGCCTTATCAGATCTTAAGAGAGTTTTAAAAAGGCAGTTACAGACTATGGGATTAGTGGTAATTTTACAAGAGGACTTGTAGAAGGAATAAAAAATGGTTATACAATGATCCCTGAAGATTGGAAGCAAATATTACTTGACTCCTCCAGCAGTCTCTCTCACTCCTCCCCAGCCACAGCTGGTAGCGCTGGGATCGATTTAATCACTCAAGAGGAAATTGAGTTTAAATTTCCCATGGAAGTTAAAATAGTTCCATCTCAATTTAAAGGTCCTCTTCCTTCAGGATTAGTTGGCTTAATTTTGCCTCATTCTTCTGCACACAAAAAGGGCTGTTTGTTATGCCTGGGGTAATAGATTCAGATTACACTGGTATCCTCATGATTCAGATTTGGGTGAATCTTCCTCAAGTTCTTCCTTGTAATTCTTCTGTTGCTCAATTGCTTCTTCTTCCATATGAAATTCCATCTCTTAGTATAGGTAATTGTGGGGATGCAGGATTTGGATCAATTTCTTTATCTGTAGGCTTACTTCATCAGCTGAACTCTTCTTATCCTTTGTTAATGTTCTTCCTTAATAAACAACCATTTCAAGGGTTATTGGATACTGGAGCTGATGTTACTGTCATCTCCTCTTTACAGTGGCCAGTACAGTGGCCAAAAACAACAGTTTCTTCATTGTGCGGAATAGGAGGTTCTACAGCTGCTTGGCAGAATATTCAAGGAATTAATGTTACAACATCTGCTGGTAAGTCCTTTTTCCTACAACCATACTTTCTAGATATTCATACTAATATTTGGGGCCATGATATCCTTTCTCTTCTTAATGCCCATTTGATTCTTGATGATGGCTCTTCCTCTTAAATGGGCCTGTTCTATGCTGGTTCGGGTGGAACAATGGCCATTATCAAAGGAAAAACTGCTTTACAACAATTGGTTCAAGAACAATTGGTTGCTGGTCATATAGAACCTTTTACTAGTCTTGTGAATACTCCTGTTTTTGTTATATGATTTCAGAATCATATCACATAGCCTTTTCTCAATATGTGGGAAACTTGTTGTATTCTTTACCCAAGGATCCTGGAATAGTGGTTACTACTACTTTAAATCCGGCCTTTTCTTCCATTTTTGTGCAAAATCCTGTTTCTAAAGCTCTTACAGTCTTTACTGATGGATCACCTACAAGGGGTGTGGTTGTCTGGCAGATTCAACAACAATGGTATTCTAAATTTACTGCCACACAGACTTCAGCTCAATGTGCTGAGCTGGCTGCTGTGATTTTGGCTTTACGATTGTTCAGTGACCAACCTATTAACTTGATCATTGATACTCAATATGTGTATTTAGCTATGCAATCTCTTCCCTTTTCTTATTGTGCTCTCTCTTTGGATAAGAATTTGTTATCCTTGTTTTTATCTTTAAAGAATAGTTTGGAAACTTGCTTATATTCTTTGTATGTAGAACACATTCGAAATCATACTCCCTTTACTAATGCCTTGACTGAAGGAAATAGGAAGGCAGATGAATCCTTAAAGGAATGTTGCATCTTTGTTTGCTGATCCTAGTCATTCTTATTTTCATCAAAATGCCAAATCACTTGCAAAGCAATTTAAAATTTCATTATCTCAAGCCTGGGATATTGTCCGTGCTTGTCCAGCTTGTCAGCAACTGGCAGTTCCCTTTCCAGTAAGTGTCAACCCACGAGGAACCCAAGCTAATCAAATTTGGCAAATGGATGTAACTCAATTTTCAACCTTTAAGCCATACTGTTATCTTCATATGTCTATTGACACTCATTCACACTTCCTTTGGGTTACTGCTTCAAAACATGAATGCACTTCAGATGTTATTTCTCATTGCCTATCCTCTTTTGCTATAATGGGTCGGCCTACTCAGTTGGAAACTGACAATGGCCCCGCTTATAATAGTAAGGAATTTCAAACCTTTTGTCAGAAATGGAATATTACTTTAGTGCACGGAATTCCTTAACACTCTCAGGGTCAAGCTATAGTTGAACGAGCTCATCGTACTTTTAAGGCATTGCTTCAGAAACAATTACAAACTGAGTCTGGCCCTTATCATCTGCAAAAGATTCAAAATCTCATTGCTGTGGCATAATATACTTGGAATTATTTAACCTTTTTAGATTCTCTTGCAGACTCACCTGTTAATTTGCATTTTCCAACTACTGAATCTTTAGCAAGGCCTTTGGTAAAGTATTGCCAAGCTCCAGATCCAAAACCTGGAAAGGCCCTACACCGCTGATCACCTGGGGTCGTGGTTACGCTGCCGTGGAAGATACTTCTACTGGACAAGCAGTGTGGGTTCCAGCGCGCTGTGTTCGTCCATATCATGGCATGGCATCAGAGCCTTCACAACCCCATTCCGGATTTCAATCTTCATCTGAACACGGAAGTCCATCTTCCAAGGTCAATGCGCCTGCAACCCATCACTTGGGGCCAGGTTAAATCTACTACATATCAAGCTCAACAACAACTGCAACAGGCCTCATTACCTCAGACTTCTGAAAATCTTGTTGCTGCTGTTTTTGTTATTATTACTGCTAACTCTGTTACCATTTTACTTTGTATTTTCTTGTTTATGGTTAATGGTGTTTCTGCTCAAAATGACACTTCTGTGGTTCGTCTTAACCCTAATTTGAGGGTTCGTCATGCCCAATACATGTTTATGACCCATGGCACAAATATTACTTTATACTATGAGCCCCCAATGGCATTTGGTCAAATTTCTTTTACCCCTAACTTGATCATGTCTTCTACATTTATTGTCTCACAACTACAATCTATTTCACTCTCCTGGCTATTTTCTACACCCCCTATGCAATTGAATTCTGTCCATTAGCATTACTTGAAAGTTAGTCAATTTACAAGGCGTCTGTTTTTCTGTTGTCACGCTAAACACACTTGGCTTCATAATTGGTCTGATTATGATGCTGCTCTGCACATATTTATAAAGCTAGGGAATTATAGTTATTGTTCTGACTACTATTAGTTGTCAGGTACCTTTAATTTTTCTTTGCATGGAATTAATATAGCTCCTGATATGTATCCTGACAATTTTCCTATTTTTAATGCCTCTGATCAATCTAATACAGGATCGATATGTGCTGGTTGGCAGCTTAAGGATCCTAATATGTGGTTCTTTTTTTGATAAATATGTTACTAATGTTCATCCTCAGAATTATCAATGTGCAGCTATAGGTTATTTTACTCTACCTGTTCAAATAGGTACGCTCCCATCAACTCGACAGCGGCGTTCCTCTCTGGAGCCTACATGTAATGATGAAGTCATTATTGACACACAATTGTCTTCTGGTTCTACATTTGGCCGTGCATTGGCAGGGGCCGTTACAGGAGTCCTTACTCTAGGCTCTTATCCTGGCATAATTGCTCAAGAAAATAGATGATCTATTCTTGGTCTCACTTGCAGACTTGAAAAATCCATCAATGTTACCGCTGCTATTATTCGTGATTTGCAGCATGAAATAGAAGACTTAAATTAAGATGTCTTACAGCAGCGTTTTGCCATAGACTATCTTTTAGCCCGTCAGGGAGGGTTCTGTACGTTAGTTGGACGCCGTGGATATGCTGTGCATTTTCATTCTTTGAATAAAACTATTGAGGATGAGCTTGCCAATTTACAATCATACATTCAAAATAATATCCATGCTCATTACTCACCTTTTGAGTGGCTAACCAATTGGCTCCCTGATTGGTCTTGGCTCAGACAGTTTTTCTTTTATGCTATAATTATTATTATTGTACTAATTGCAACTTGTTTTATTCAATGTATTCCAAAATTATTCGCATTGTTTCATCCCGCTTCCCCTCTCTTAACCCTCTTCAATTGCGATACATTTATAAATCTTTGAATCCTCCATTTAAAATAAAAAACAAGGATATGTAGAGTTGTAATTGCAGGAATGTTCCAATCTCGGATGGCAAACCTCAGATAAAGAATGTTTCCAAGCAAATACAACTCAGGCAAACAAAGTCATTAATCTAAAGGAGGATTAGAGAGAGGAAGTAAAGATATGTTAGACTTTAACTAGAGATAATTAATTGTGTTAATNCTTAAGCAGTAACCAGAGTTAACCAATGATGGAGGATAACTAAAAATGTGTATAAATGCAAGACTAGACTCCAATAAAGATCATCATGTTCATTATCAAACAACTCGACTGCCTCGTCATTACAACACCAAGACTCCAGGACTAGCCCATGTTCCTCCCCAACTGCTGCCAGCTCCGCTGGGCACTGTTGGGCCACAAAAGTATCACAGAAATTCATGTGGGCTTTTAATTAATTTATCATTTAATTTATTTGCTTTTAGATCTTTATCAGGATTTCCAGCACTCAGAAGAATGTCATAAAACTAAAAATATACACAGCACATGGATTGCCTATATTTATTTATACTGTATCACAAGTTCATAAAAAAACATTTTCAATTCAGTTTTATAGGTGGGAGAAATCACTAGAGAATAACGTTGCTAGGATTAATTTATATTTACATAAACAAATTTCTTTTTTTAAATATACAAATGAAATAATGTAACCATATAAACAATAAATAGTGTATGGGGGTGTTGTGTTTGGGGGATGGGGTGGTGTTAGTTCTAGGTAACTCCCTGGACGACAACTTGCTATATGTTGGCAACATTTTCAAAAGGGTTTACATTGTCTTCTTTCTAGAGGTAAGTCCCCCAACTAGCTTCATGCAGATACAACCTTATATAAGGCACAACTAGTTCTCATGGTGTCCAGGTTTCTGGTCTGGTGCTTTAATCACTATACTCAGCCGCTTTTTCTTTCAGTTACCGGTTTTATATTAAGGCCATCCTAAAAGAAACTAGCATCTGGAGAACAAAACATTTTTATATTGAGTACTTAATTCAGAGGGGAACATTTCTCCTACCCGGATAATACTTTGAGATCTACAAGCTATCATCGTTATTTATAACTGTTAATCAACCAATTAAAATTTCAGCTTTGCTTCTTGAGTACTAATGATCTTTCACTCACCTGGAAATACATGATTTTAAATCATTATATGGAGGTGCATTATTATATACAACAGTCATTTTCTAAAGCTTTTCTAATTGACTACTAGTATTTTCCCTCTCTCCATTGCTCAGAATGTTTATTTTTGCTTTATAGCTTATATGCCACAAAGATCTTGAAGCACAGAAAAGCAAGTGATTATGTTGATGACAATGGTACTTATCCTAAAGTTAGTATCATGCCCTGAAAATTGGCATGATTATCCTAAATAATACAAAGGGTGTATCTTAGACATCTAACCTATGATTCCCAGTTCTAATTTCTCAAAGCTTTTGTGGTCTCCAGCATGTTTCTCAAGGTTCTTCAGGTTCTAAATATAATTGATATTAGTATCACTATTAATACCAACGGTGATGACCCAGGGCATGGCACAAAGGCAACACAGTCAGGTAATTAATAAGAGTCCCTTTATTATCTCCAACTTTGCCCCCAATGTCCAGGTTACCTTCTGGCTGGATCAAAACTCTACCAGGAACAGCCTTTGTAGAAAATTAAGTCCAAAACATGATCAACACAAACTGTAACTTAAAGTCCAATCAAGCCAAACTGAAGTAATTAGTTTGGCAGGTCAGGAGCAAGAATTTCAGACTTGAAGGCATGGCAAAACTCAAACGGTTGGAAAGATGCCAGGAACAGAGATAAGCAACGCCAGCACAAGATAAAGTCACGTTTTGCTCCGAGCAGCCTGCACACAGCCTGCCTTTCTTATAAACTGTTTTCCCAGCTGTGGCTAATGAAGGGAATCAGAACCATTTCCTCCCCAGTAAGTCACACAACCCATGTTACTCTCTCCTTGTGCCCTAGGATGAAGAGGGGATGGGCCTGGGGCTTCCTCTGAACTCCCTCTCCCTTGTTCTATCTCTCCCCTGCTCTGCTCAGCCAGACTTTGCCCTTCCCCAGCCTGCTCCACAGCCAACGGAACCACAATCCCATTCTCTGTCAGCTGTTCAGCTTCTTCCTCAGGTTCAGACTCTGATGGGCATGACATCAACCTAGGAAGCTGGTGCAAATCACAGCACTATTACATGCGACACCCTCAAAATTTCAGAATAATATAATTATAAAATTATGATAAAGTTTTCAGATATGATCAGCATCTTAAAGATGATAGAAGTAAAGCTCTAACATTCTAAGACTTCCTCAACAAACAAATAGAGTCTGTACCAGGCCCTTGGTGAGCACGATGGCTCATTTCTTCTTTTTCCTTGTTTCCCTCTGGATTTGTTTTCTTTGCCATCATTGTCTTTTTGTCTTGTGCAATTTATCTTGTGCTTTTGGTCCTGTTCTCTGTTTTTAAATGTTTTTAACAACTGTAAACCTCTCAAGATTTGCTGTGTAAATGCCATGTTGGGAGGGCATTCAGAGACAGAAGGACAGCTGCACACTAGACAACTGGCACATAAAAGATGTCTCAGTCCACAGAAGCGGGGAGAGGGTGGAAAACATTTCAGTAGGGACTCTCACTAGTTTTCCAGAGAGTAAAAGAAAAAGAGGGGAGAAATAGTTGTAGTCCTGCAAGATTCTGTCAGTGTAACCTTACAATAAAGATAGTGTTTTTGATTATATATCTTGGACTATGTCCCAGGGCTATTATGCTGGGAGTCAGGTTGCATAAAATGTAATACTGTAAATTATTATTGTTACAAAGCAGGATTCCCTGAAAATAGCCTTAACTTTGCTCCCTATCTTTATCCCCTGTGCATTGAAGCCTGTATTCTGTTTTACTCAAGAAAACAGTAATATTAATAGCAAAATGCAAGATATGGGAGGAAGAATTAAAAACTCCTTATTTTTTGATGGATTAATTAATTGAACCAAAATGCTATAGTGAAAAATTAGCTATTCTGATACCAGTAGTTAACAAACAGTTCAAAGTGAGGAGTTCAGGCTGTTAGAGATCCCAATAATTTCTCATATTATTTAAAATGTTTTACCACATTACAGCATCTGATTTTTTTTTAATGGAACATATATTTCATTGGTTGTTTTTAAAAAAAGGTTAAAAGTTGCATAATTTTATGCTCAGGGAAAATTCCCATATCTTATCAGCAGAACAGATATTGTGAAAAGATCATGGTAACCCAATTTCATTTATTTCACAGGTGTTATTAAATCAGCTTGACAAAATAAAATCAAGAATTGTACAGCTTGACATTTGAACACTTAAAATGACTTGGCTTTTCACATATCAAGGTCTTCCCTTTCCTCATATCAAAATTCAATAAAATGTTTGCAGCACAACAATTAATAAGGTCTTCATGAAGTACCAGAACTCTTTCCTCTTCAAAAACAGAGCGGGGGAAGCATTCTGCCTTAATGATTAATGCACTGAATCATGATTCTGGATAAAAGCTGTGAGAACAGAAAGTTTTGCAATATTCACATTTTAGACCTTTAAAAAGCCCTTTAAAAAATCAACACATGGGTGCTGTTTGCAGGTTACACCATCAGCCCTTGAACAGCAAACCATGATTGCATAAACAATTAGCCGAAGAAAATGCTTTTTTGCTGATTCCAAGAACAGATGAAAAAATAAACCCACCTTCTATGACCCCTGGGTCAATAGTTCCTTTCACTTGACTGAAGCACCACAATATATCTTGCATGAGGTTCTCAAGTCCTGCAATTAGGCAGATTCCCACATTAAATACAAATGTACAGAATGTTAAATAAAGAGGTTGCTTCTAAATAGTTATTTTTAAAAAACATGAAGATGTGATGGATCGAAATGGACAATAAATGCTTGATTCTGAAGATAATTCAAATTGTTTACTCACCTGGAATCATCCTGCAATGGAAAGCGATAACTTAGCTCCTTGGAAAAGTGGCAACATTATGCCTATGTTGTGAATTGCTTCTCTGTCTGTTTTGTGAGGCTGTTTCAAAAAACGGTGCAATTGGAGTCAGCTACCAAGACTTAGCTGGCAATGAGGAGTCAGCAGTCACATTCTTTAGCATAGCTTCTCTTCATTAGAGTACTAACACATACACAATCACATCTGTTTGGGTCTCTCAGCATTCTTAAAAGGGTGACAAAATATCATTATTCTGTTCTGAATTCATAACTGAATTATTTTTATAACCTTAAAATGCTTTAAAAAGATTACCTCCACATTTTCTTCTTTGTCCCTGTTTTCTCTCATTCTCTTCTCCCACTAATTGTCACAAATGTGAGTGGAGTAGGGACTTTCCTTTAACTTAGTTTCAGACATAATCTACAATACCTTCAGCTAATTGGGATCAAGCTGGATAGTGCTTCCCTACAGAGTGTAATGTACAAATGCTGAAATATAAAAGGAGCAACAACTCAACTAGTAGCAGAAAAGTAGAGGCACTCTTATGCCTTGGCACCTCTTTAACATCCAAATAATCAGGGATTTATCCAAACCCAAATACACTGAAGGCATTTTAGGCTCCACACTTACTAATCTTATTTCTGCACATATATTTTTAAAGTGTTTTTTGCTTCGTTTATTTTAAAAGATAGAAAGCAATCCTGGGGAAATTTGAAGAGAAGTGAGAAGTTGCATCCAAAACCCTGGGCAGATAGCATCACTGCTGTCCTAGCAATTATTGGATCCATAATGCAAAGGAACAAATGATTACAAAAGTTCTTCTTTTTTAATAACGAGTTTTTATTTTTTAAAAAACAAATATACATATACAAAACATAAAAACATGAAACCATCTTCCATTTTATATACATAGTGTGTCAGTTGGTTACAAATCTTTTGTGCTATCCTTTTATAGTCATTTACTCATTGTTTATATCAATTTTCACATTGTCAAACTAATATATGCTTATATATTCATCAGTTATTAATCATCCATGACTAAACTATTTATTCCATCATTTTATATGAGATATTCCAAATTTTATCTTAAAATTTATGTTATACTTTCAACCAATGGTCATATATGTCAATGTTATGTTTTATATCAATCTATTAAATTTCTATCACAGAATTATCTAGTCTATTATATTACCATGTCTTTTTATCCAACCATTGATAAAACAAATCCCATATCATACAAAATTGTTTATCTTCTTGTTCTCTAATTTCAAATGTCAATTTACTCATTTCAGCAAAGTCCATAATTTTCTTAATAACTTCCTCCTGCATAGTTATTTTATTGTTTTTCCAATTCTTAGCAAATACAATCCTAGCCGCTGTTAATACATTTACAATGAAATATTTCAACTCTTTGTTGTATATTTCTGGTATAATTCCCAATAAAAAGATTTCTAGTTTAAAGTCTATATGTTGTTTTATCATTTTTTCCAACCATGTGTGGATTTTAGTCCAATATTTCTTTGCGTCTGAGCGTGTCCACCACATATGGTAACATGAACCAGGTATCTGATGACCTTTCCAACATTTATCCAATTTATTGTTAAACATTCTTGCAAGTCTCGTCGCGGGTAGATGCCACCTGTAAAACATCTTATACAGATTTTCTTTATATGCATTTGACATAGTCATTTTATAATTTTGAGACCACAATTTTTGCCATTTTTCTAAATCAATCCCATATCCAAAATTTTTCCCCCAAGCCATCATCGTTTCTTTTGTTCCTCCTCCAATTTAAATTCTAATAAGTGTCCATAAAGTTTTTAAATTACCTTTTCATCAGTACCCATCAAAATTTTATCTAAATCAGTCAACTTATCATAAATACCTTCTGTTTTAACATCTTTATCAAATCTAGATTGTATTTGCAAATGAAAAGCAGTTCATTTTTACACCTTGTTCTTCCAACGCTAGATTTAAATTCATCCTTTTCATTCAATTTCTCACCATATCTACAAAAGTTACATTACAAAAGTTCTAATGCTTGAGAAAGAAATGGAAAGCAATAGAAAGGTGTTTCGAACTAGCAGGCTCATAAGCCTGCAAACCTGACTGGTCCTTTATACAGCAGGCTCGTAATCCTGCATATTTGATTGGTCCGTGAACAGCGAGTCGTGATTGGTCATTCCGGACTAATCTGATTGGCTAGTTAATGGGCTGCCACGATTGGACACTCCAAGCACAGCAAACTTAAACCATTGGACGCTATGACAGCAGCCAGCTCTATAAAAGGAGCTGCTGCTGTCAGGCTCTTTGCTCTGTTTTCCTGAAGTCACAATAAGGAGTTGAAGTCACTATTGGATGTCTCATCTCCGTTATTGCGCCCACTCTCCAGAACAGAACACTGGCGACAAGGATGGGATGCGGAGACAATAAAGCTGACTGAGCACTCACAAAGCATTGACAGAGCACGTGGCAGACATCGCGCAGATATCGGCAGAATGGCCAGCAGCGCTATACCACCCGCTCCATTTGATCCAGCAAACGAAGATTGGGACAGGTTTCAAATGTTCCTGGAAACCAACAATCTGAAGGATGCTACTCCCAGCAAGAAATGCACGGTTTTCCTAACGCATTGTGGACCCGCCGTTTTCAAAATGGCTAAAGCGCTAGCAAAACCGGCTGAAGTCAAAACCATGGATTGGGACGCCCTTGCTCCCATCCTCAGGGCTCATTATGCCCCAGCAGTCCCAACCCTCATCAGAAGACACGAGTTTTACCAGAGGGACCAACGGGAAAGCGAAAGCGTTGGGGACTTTGTAGCTGACCTAAGGAATTTGGGTGGACTATGTGGTTTCGCAAATCTGGAAGAAGCCATGAGGGATCGGATTGTCCTTGGTCTAAGAGATCTCACCACCCAAATAAGATTATGGCGAAGGGAGACATCACCCTTGCAGATGCCATAGTGAATGCTACTGGCAGCAGAAGCAACCAGGAAGTCAGCAGCCCAAATGCGCCGAGCGAATGGGGCCAACCGCCAACTCACCAGCGACACTATAATACCCACAGAGAGACACACAACAACAGCCCACCACGAAGACATCAAGTCCTCATCAGAAAGTGAAGAGGAAGAAGTCAACAGACTCAGATCAGAGTGCGATCCGCGAGACCAGCGAGGTCGTAAAACCAATTTTAAATGCACAGGATGCGGGGGAAACCACCCACGAGCAGACTGCAGGTTCCTAGATGCCATCTGTCATTCCTGTGAGAAAAGGGGCCACATCGCCAAAGTGTGCAGGAGCAAATGAGGATCCAGCCCCAAGAGAAACGAAAATAGCTTCCAGCAGACATCAAGCAACCACCCATCAAGCAGGGACCACCCAAACCACCACTGGAGCCAGTACAACAGAAACCGAACATTTGCTACCACGACCAGACTAGAGGAGACACACTAGACCATCACCATTGGCCACGCTTCATCAGTGGATGCAAAAAAAATCCGGGTAAAGGTCACCATTGAAAATAAACCGTGCATCATGGAAGTCGTCTCTGGGTCTTCCCTATCGATGGTCTCCTGGAAAACCCTCAAGCAGCTGATCCCTGACATCTGCCGCCAGGATCTCAGCACTCAGAGACTCATATTAAAAGACTACCAAGGCAATCGAATTCCGGTTGCTGGTTCCAGCCATGTTCAGGTCTCGTTTAAAGACCACACCGCAACTCTACCTCTCACCATCGTCGACAGAGACCGACCCAGTTTATTGGGATTGCAGTGGTTCACTCCGTTAGGAATCGAATTGGCAGGCATCAACCAGACCGTAAGCGAAGACTGGGAGGCGGCCCTCATCCGGGACTTTCAAGAAGTTTTCACCGAGCAACTAGGCAAGTACAAGGGGTCCCCCATTTCATTTAATCTCTGCCCTGATATCGCACCCATTCGTTTAAAGCCACGCCGAGTTCCCTTTGCCCTCAAACCAAAAAATTGACGAGCAATTGGACAAATTAATAGCACAAGGCGTGTTAGAACCCATCGACCACGCCCGATGGGAGACCCCAATAGTAACCCCCATAAAACCTGATGGATCTTTGAGAATCTGTGGGGATTACAAGGCCACCCTGAATCACGCGCTTCAACAGAGCGCCTATCCAGTTCCCTTNAGAAAAGTATTCGCGAAGCTTGACCTGGCCCAAGCATATCAGCAGCTGCCAGTAGACGCAAAGACTGCAGAAGTCCAAACCATAGTCATGCACAGGGGTGCGTTCAAATGTAATAGACTCCAGTTTGGAGTAAGCCTATTACCTGGCATTTTTCAAAGTTTGATGGAAAGGTTGTTGCAGGGTATAAAGGGAGTTGTACCCTACTTCGATGATGTGTTGATAGCCGCCCCTACAAAAAGTCAGTTAGAAAAGTGCCTAAGAACTGTCCTACAAAAATTCCAGGATGCAGGACTCAAAGTCAAGAAGGAAAAGTGCCAATTATGCACTGAGAGGGTTGAGTTTCTTGGCTACCTTCTTGACAAACAAGGAATTCACCCCACTGGAAAGAAATTGGCTGCTATAAAAAATGTTCCAAGACCTAGAAATAAGACAGACCTACAAGCCTTCCTGGGTCTCATTAATTTTTATCACATCTTCCTACCCCAGGAGGCGACTGTTGCTGAACCCCTGCATAAGCTCCTCGACAAGAAGGCTTCCTGGTTTTGGGGACGTCGAGAGGAGCAGGCTTTCCAGCAAGTCAAAGACCTTTTAACATCAGATGCAGCGTTAATCCAATATAACGAAACACTACCCTTGACTGTAACTTGTGACACCTCACTTTCGGGGTAGGAGCCATCCTGAGCCATGTTTTACGAAATGGTATGGAGGTGCCTATCGCATTCTTTTCAAGAACTTTATCTAAAACTGAAAGGAACTATAGTCAGTTAGATAAAGAAGCCCTTGCTATTGTATCCGCAATTAAAAGGTTCCACGAATACGTGTATGGAAGATCCTTTTCCATAATCACAGACCACAAGCCATTGCTCGGCATTTTGGCAGGGGATAAACCAACTCCCCACATCCTATCGCCAAGAATGACATGATGGTCGGAGTTCCTAGCTGCCTACGACTACCAGTTAAGACATCGACCAGGGAAAGCCATTCCCCATGCTGACGCCTTAAGTCGTTCGCCATTACCGGAGTTCCTAGATGACGCAACTCCTACCCTATCCACGCTACAAATCGAGACGCTTCCCTCACCTCCACTAACTGCACAGGATATCGCATTGCAAACAAAAAAAGACCCTTGTTTGGCACGAGTTGTCAGCTAGGTGGAGAGGGGATGGCCGGAAATCGAACCCAATGACACGTTCAAACCCTTTAAAACAGACAAACAGAACTCTTCTCACAAAAAGGGTGCGTGTTGTGGGGAGACCGAGTAGCCATCCCAGAAAAACTACAAAAGAAAGTCCTGAAAGTGCTGCATGATGGACACCCGGGCATCGTGTGAATGAAAGCACTGGCAAGGAGCTACGCCTGGTGGCCAGGTATGGACAGACAAATCGAGACCTGGGTTGCCACCTGTAGCAAATGCCAAGAAACACGTTTGGCTCCACCAAAAGCACCACCAACGGAATAGGAAATGCCCAGGGGTCCATGGTCCCGTATCCACATCAATTTTGCAGGACCTACAAAAGGACACACTTTTCTGATAACAGTAGATGCCTACTCGAACTGGCTCGAGGTGAACAAGATGAAGACCACCACCACAGATGCGGTCATCAAAAAATTGAACAGACTATTTGCAACACACGGATTCCCAGATGTCTTGGTTTCCAACAACGGCCCGCAGTTTACCGCCTTGGCGTTTGAACAATACCTAGCGGACCGAGGGATACGCCATGCCTTGACATCACCTGCTCACCGGCAGCCAATGGCAGGGCTGAACGAATGGTTTAGTTCACTAAAACAACCTTACACAAAATGGACCAAGGGAACATCCACGACAGAATCACCAGGATGCTCCTCCTCCAACATATTACACCGAACAGCACCACAAACAAAAGCCCGGCTGAACTCCTGATGGGCAGGAAACTTTTACAGCGGGACACGGTAGGCAGTCCACCAGAGCCAGCGGCCGAGCAAGAATGGGTGGAACAATGCAAATCAGGTAGACAGGTGTGAAGACCTGCCTTCCTGCATGAATACATCACCCCACCCCTGAGACGGAACCTAGAGGGGAGGGGTGTTCCGAACTAGCAGGCTCGTAAGCCTGCAAACCTGACTGGTCCTTTACACAGCAGGCTCGTAATCCTGCATATTTGATTGGTCCGTGAACAGCGAGTCGTGATTGGTCATTCCGGACTAATCTGATTGGCTAGTTAATGGGCTGCCACAATTGGACGCTCCAGGCACGGCAAACTTAAACCATTGGACGCTATGACAGCAGCCAGCTCTATAAAAGGAGCTGCTGCTGTCAGGCTCTTTGCTCTGTTTTCCTGAAGTCGCAATAAAGAGTTGAAGTCACTATTGGATGTCTCACCTCCGTTATTGCGCCCACTCTCCAGAACAGAACAAAAGGAATCTGACAAAAGGCTATCATGCTATCATCAATGACTCAAGCATTTACTGTAAAGCAATCATAGTGAAAAAATAGCATCAAGTTATGAAGGAGTTGGAAGCAACTGAATGACCATTCACAACAAAGCAATTACTATGGATCTTATGTGTTGCCCAAACTTGGATATATACCATTAGGAAAGGACCATGTAAAACCAAAACTTGTGTCTATTTATGGGGATATATGTTATTTATTTTATCATTACATGTTCCCTAGTCATGGCACAAACATGACCCAGTAATTGCTTTTATATGACATGGCCTCATGATGTTGCCCTAATCCCCAGCCAATAGCTAGAGACAACTTAGAATCATTGTTAGCTTATCCTATTTTAAAGTAGTACACTTTCTCCTTTTACAAAATGTTTTTTTAGTGTGGATGTTGGATGCTTCACCAATAGCTTCATGATGAACCAACCCAGTAGCTGAAATCTGCTCCGTTTCTATTGCAGAGTTTAGACCAGTGGGCCAGGGACCACTGGTGGTCTGTGAGAAAATTTTGGTGGTCCACAGAGAAATGTCACCCCCAAAGCAATTAATCCAGGCTGCGCAGGAACACAAGGCTGTGCCACCCACATGGCCTGTGGGAATGCAAGGCTTGCATCGCTTGCATTGCAAACAACATGAAGTAGTGAGGGGAGAGAGGAAAGGGCAGGGGGAGAACTTGCCCCCCTTGCCTGGCCTGGTCACTGGGCTGCTTCTTTCCGCTTTCTTCTGCTGCTTTTGGCTGCATGCAAGGAAAGCAGCAAAAGTCTTTCTTTCTCTCCCCCAAACTCCACCAGAAATGAGTCTTTGGGACGTTGCAAGGCATCCTGCTCCAAGAGGCTGCACCAGTGCAACAAGTCTCACAAAGACTCATTTCTGGCGGAGTTTGGGAGAGAGAAAGAAAAACTTCTGTTGCTTCTGCTGCTTTCCTTGCATGAATCCAAAAGTCTCTCTCTCTCTCTCCCCTCCCTGAGAATGGAGCTGAAAAGCAGGTTAGGAATGTGTCTGTCTTGGAGGGGGTGGGTGAGTGTGAGGGACCTCTGTGTGTGTGTGTGTGTGTGTGTGTGTGTGTGAAGAGAGAGAGAGAGAGAGAGAACATCACTGCCAGCCCTCCGAGGTTAGATTGGATCTCTCCCTCTCTCCCTCTCACCAACGTCAGCAAGCCACCATCACTCAAAATTCATATTAGTGGTCCATGGTATTTAAAATTATGAGTTTGGTGGTCCCTGAGGTCCAAAAGGTTGGCGACCCCTGGGGTTTTGTTTTGTTTTTTGGTGGGGATGGGAGTGGGTGGAGAGAGTCCAGCCTGGATCTCCCACTGCACCTATCTTGTATCTATCCAGACTCCAACTTGATACCTGTTTTGGGGATCTGCATTTAATCCAAACAATGAAGTGGGAAAATACCTGAACAAAGCACATATGTAAGTACCCGCAAAAACTTAAGAAAACAAATATATATATATATATATATATATATATATATATATGGCATTCAGCTTTGTTCGGGTATTTTCCCACATCATAGTAGTGGTGCTTTTAAAGTTGTAGCAACGTTTCAGCAGAATCTCATCTGCCATCATCAGGCTTCTGTATAGTGTATAGTATCGTATCGTATCGTATCGTATCGTATCGTATCGTATCCTATCGTATCGTATCGTATCGTATCGTATCGTATCGTATAGTACACTATACAGAAGCCTGATGATGGCAGATGAGATTCTGCTGAAACGTTGCTACAACTTTAAAAGCACCACTACTATGA
>BHEV01008268.1:0-53722 GCA_004319985.1 Emydocephalus ijimae
CATCGCCTTTCGGGGTGGGCGCCATTTTGAGCCACGTACTGCCTAATGGGAACAAAGCCCCTGTTGCATATTTTTCAAAGATTCTTTCAAAATGGAGCAGAACAATGGACAAATTGATAAAGAAGCCCTCACAATCGTCTCAGCTGTGAAAAGATCTCACGAATACGTGTATGGCAGGGTTTTTACTATTGTGACTGACCACAAACCGTTGCTCGGGATAATAGCCAGAGATAAGCCGACTCCCTACATATTATCCACTAGGATGACCCGATGGTCAGAATTCTTAGCTGCTTATAACTATCAGTTGCAATATCGCCCGGGGAAAGCCATTCCCCACGCCGACGCATTGAGCCGAGCACCGCTTCCAGAGATTCTCGACGATCCAGCACCAACGGTAACCATGTTGCAAATCGAGGCACTCAACTCGCCGCCACTGACCGCTTGAGACATCGCGAGAGAAACCAAACGCGACCACACCCTAGCACGAGTCCTAGGCTGGGTAGAATGCGGATGGCCATTGGACTAATTATCAGATGACTTCACACCGTTCAAGTCTCGACAGACCAAACTCTTCTCCCAGAAAGGCTGTATCATCTGGGGCGATAGAGTCATTATCCCAGAACGGCTCCAAAAAGCGTTGCTATGAACTTTGCACGAGGGCCACCCCAGCATCTTGCGAATGAAAGCCCTTGCACGAAGCTACGCATGGTGGCTGGGCATTGACAAGCAAATCGAACAGTGGGTTAAAGCTTGTCCCAAATGCCAAGAAGTCAGCAACGCCCCACCAAAAGCCATGCCTACTGAATGGGAGACACCACGTGGACCCTGGTCCCGAATTCACCTGGATTTCGCGGGGCCAACCAAGGGCCACACCTTCCTGCTTACCATCGATGCCTACTCAAATTGGCTCGAAATTCATCGCATGACGACTACGACCTCCGAGGCGGTTATCAAGATTTTAAACAGACTCTTTGCAACCCACGGATTACCAGACGTCCTGGTATCCGATAACGGGCCACAATTTACTGCACTAGCATTCGAGCAGTACCTCGCTGACCGCAGCATCCGCCATGCGCTCATCTCGCCTGCACACCCTGCGACCAATGGCCGAGCAGAACGCATGGTCCAATTTGTGAAGAAAACCTTGCAAAAGGTAGACTATGACAACATTGACGACAAGGTCAATCAAATCCTCTTCTTGCAACACATCACCCCACATAGCGTCACCAACAAAACTCCCGCTGAACTGCTAATGGGACGAAAGCTCCGTTCCCACCTCGACCGGTTGCACCCTGCTTATGAACCGGAGAAACCACTAGGATCCAGCGGCCGCTGTCGCACCTTCCAGGTAGGAGACTTCGTTCATGCAAAAAACCTATCGGGCGACCCGTTGTGGGTGGAAGCGACAGTAGTACGTGTAACTGGCCCCAGATCCTACCTTGTGCAATGCCTTGATGATAAACTTTGGAAACGGCATATCAACCAATTACGCTCAAGACTTGCAGCAGCCAGTCTGCAACTCCCCTATGACCAAACTGAGGCGGGGGGAGGTACGGAAGAAGATGAACTCCTAGGAAACCTGTTCGAAGGAAACGACGATTTAATAGAAACTCAGGAAGCGGAGCCAGACGGAGAAACGTTTGCATCTCAGGGAATTGCGGAAAATGTGGGCAATGACGTAGAAGTGAACCCTGAACCAGAGGCAGCCCCACTGCCAAACAACGATCTACTCAGCAGGATTGCAACCAGCCAATACAACGAAAATCAAAGAGACTAAAAAGACAACCGTCCTATTTAAGGGACTATGTAACTGCGCCCTGAACTAAGAAGCCAGGGGGAAGGGGTGTTGTGTATGCAATATGATTAATAAAGTGTGAGCTTGGAGTAAGTGCAGGGTTCTGGCCCTGCACTTCTGATTGGCTGTTAAGCAGCCAGACCGGATTGGCCCGTTCCGGGGAATCCGATTGGCCCTTAACAGAGAGTTCCTATTGGTTATAAGAGCTAGCGTTCCTAGCTCATTATTGGTTAAACGTTACAAGGGTTGCCTATATAAGGCGGGTTTTACTGCTGTTAAAGTAAGAAGTCACAATGTAAATAAAGAGCTGAAGTTCACCGTTCAGAGGCTTGTCTCCATTCTTTTTCGCCCATGCTCAAAACCTAACATAGTCCGTGTTTATTTTTTATTTTTTTTGTCTTTTATCTATATTTCACACTATGCAGTGCAAAAAAACACACAAAATTGTTGTGGTGTAAACAGATTTCGTTGAAACAGGTATATTACTGATGACTGCAAGACGTTATATATGTAAACAAGAACTCCCCACTGTGGTGGTGGAACACTCTGAAATATCTTCATTTACAGATGTAAATGTGATTGCTTCAAATATTAAGTGTTTGCATAAGGTCTTGGAGGGTAGTAGGGCACAGTCTGCCTGTGTTATTTCATTTACATATTGCAGCTTCAAGAACAAAAGTTCAGAGACCAAATTTGTAAAAAGGAGCAGCACTAAAAAAGGAAATGTCCTGCTTTCTGGTTCCTTCCAACTTGCAGCTACAGCCTTAGACTTCGTCATCAATTTGCAAAATCCTACTTCCTTATAACTCTGAGAAGTGGGTATCAGGCTTCTCTGCTCCAAAGAATATTTCCAACAGTTCCCTACTATCCAGATTTAATTTGTCAAGATGCTTTAAAAAAGAATCCAATTAAAAAATCATTGAATAATCTAGAAATGTGGTTTGGACCTCAGTTCAAGAAATATGAATTAGGTAAGTCTATACTATTCAAATCAATTTCTCCAGGCTAGATCAACTTTCATTGACAAGCAGCATATACTTGGATTATAGAGCAATCAAAACACTAGTTTTAGCATTACTTCCTCTTTAAATTCCTCATCATTCATTGTGAGAAAAAACCCTAAAACTTAAAAACCTTTAAAAAATAACAAACAACGATAATTTATGGAAAAACACACAGTTTGTTGTATAGCTATCTCTGTTTTTACAGGCTGAATTACAAACATGTAGTAATGATGCCTTTGGGCCTTGCTCTCAAGCAACGGAGTACAGTGCGCCTAACCTTTTCACCTCCTCAACTCCCTAGTGTGTCACTGGTGGTCAAGTATACGTGCCCTCCTCTCATCTGCATACCCACAGTAGAGAGATTCATCAATTGTTCTTGTCAGGAGCCTCTATTAATCACAGCAGGTGCACATGTGCTTTCTGCTAATGCATCTCTGCCTTCTCAATGGGACTCTGTTGCAAATCTGGCTGCCACCAGCAGATATCTTAGGTAATTAATTAAGATGTCATTTATAGGCCCATTGGGTGACCTTAATTAAACTGTAAAATGGTGAACGCTAATAAGAAAGATGATATCTCTGTAGGTGGCAAATCAAGTGTATTAACCTCCCAGTAAGGAAGCTTGGCTTCATTTGATATGGGATCCGAGAAGCAACCATAGCAATGGCACCTAGCAACTCATTGCCTTCTTCTGAAAACCTCAAAAGTAGAGAATAGGATGTTTTGCTAAAATTATGCTAGAGCTATTATGCATGTGCCTTGAATTTCTCATAAAGCTACTGTAGATCTTGCTTATGTTGAAGCCCTAATGATTACACTTTATTATATACTCTCTATAAACTCTTCTGACAAAGAAATAACAATAGCACTCTCAGTATTCTAATGATTAATGTTTTGGATGTCTCCCAAGACATCCTGATGGCAAGATAATGTATATTCAGCAGACATCCACATTTATTTATTTATATTTTAAAGAACTGAGTTAATAATTTACATTAGAGATGTGTTTATTGGTTGTGGTTATATTAGCTACTCTTAGTAAAGACCCAAAATGAGCAGAAAACTACCAGGAGAAATCACAGGATTAGAGCTGGAGATACAGAATAAAAACTTAGCATGTTGAAAACATCACCACAACATAAAGTTTAGCATTTTTTTCAGAACAGAAATATTGGCTCAACTTAGTAAACTAAAAGTCTACTAAAAGAAACCTGTCATAATGGTGGGAGGTCAAATATCCTTAGGCTAAAGTCTTATTTGGTAGTATATATCATCCTCAAAAACTTATGTGAACAATGAACAATGTGATTTAAAAACAATCTCTAATAATTTTTTTAATGTAAGGATGCCCTTAAATTGAGTTTGACACCAGTGATTCCATACATGCAGTTTTCTTGGCTGTCTTATAAAAAATGAATAAATGTTTGGTTTCTCCTCCTACCAATATAGAATTTCCCATTGCTGCTTTGAAAACAGCTGAGACTATGCTTCCTGCCAGATTTAGTCTTTAGCAAGAAAATATTTTCAAATTGAGTTATTGGTCATCACATCTGAGTCAAAACATCCTATAAATTAAAAATCTATTTGTTGGCACAATTGCTACTCAGGCTTATTTTGTTCTGTTTTTTGTGGCGTTGTTATTGTTCTGTTTTGTTATTTATTTGTTTTATAGTCAGATAGTAAAGCAGAACACACTCACATATCGCTAATATTCTGGTTTATACTCATGACTAGGGATGGACAAAGGTTTAGTGTGTGAACAATTGTCTGGATGAAGTAACTCTTTTCCAATGTCCATGCATGAAACGATTGTTTCAAATATTTTTGAATGTACAAAGTTCAGTTAATCCAGCTAGAGGTGTTTTAGATCAGCTGTTATGAACAGAAACTATTTTATTTCTTGCAATTGGAAGGTTATCTTTTGAATTATATTTTAGTTCTCAGAAGATGATGAAAATGGAATCTTTCCAGAGAATATTGAGGTACGCAATAGTGACGAATATCTGTAGCTCGAGTGTAGGATGAGGGTGAAGTTTCATTCTCCAAGCTTGTGGGTTGGTTTTTGAATGTTTTATTCCTGGCTAGGTAAAATTTTTAGCAGAGTTTAGGGGATGTTAGTGTCAGTGATCTATTTATAAGACACCAAATATTTGTTTGACACAACAAATATTTTAAATATTATTAAACAATATCTGCCTATCCCCAGGTCCTTGGAAAGGATCCAATAGGTGGACAAAAATGCCAAATTCATTCTAAACATCTGGTGGACTGTGTGTCCAAGCATAATAATATAAATATGAATTATTTTAAGATGTAAATAAATGTTGGCATCCAGATAGAGAGGGATTTTTGTTTGTTCTCAAATGATGGAAAACCTTTGTGTGTCTGTAGGCAACAAATTCCTTCCTCCCTTCCCATTCATTCTAGCAGTTATAAATTGCAATTCTTCAATAGCCACTTAGTTAAAAAAAAATGTGGGGGGGTAAATCTGAAGGCGACTATATCTTAAAATCAGTGTTTTTCAAACTTAGCAATTTTAAGATACATGGACTTCAATTTCCAGAATTCCCAAACCAGCATGCACATTATGGAATTCTGGGAACTGAAGTGCATATATCTTAAGGTTGCCAAGTTTGAAAAACACTGATTTAAATGTCGGGATGGAGGGATATATCCCATGTTCCTGATTGTCACCACTTAATGTACTGCATGGAATTAATTTAATATTATTATTATGATGAAAGAAACAGCTGTGCCTTGTGTGGGAAAGTACTGAATGGGAAGAGGAGGAAAAAATTATTATAGCTTATTGTTCTGTTACTGGTCATGTCAGTCTCCTAACCTGGATCTTGAAGAGCTAATACTGTTTCTCTTTCTCTCCCTTTTATATTAAAGAGACTCATGAAAGGGCACTCTTGAGTTTCTTTCTCACCCCTTCCTGTTTTTTCCTAGGCAAACTTCATGTTTTCCATATCTTCTTCAAGCCTGTCTTTATACTGCACTTCATAGAATCTGTGAAGCAAAGTACAAAACTAATTTTTTTTAAAGAACCAAAAAACTCAAGAGCAATTATTATGATCAATACGTATAGTTAAAATACAGGCTGTCCTCAACTGACAATCACAATTGAGCCCAAAAATTACGTTGCTAAGTGAAAAATTTAAGTGAGTTTTGCCCCATTTTATGATTTTTCTTGTCACATTTGTTAAGTGAATTGCTGCAGTTATTAAATTAATAGGACAGTGATTGGTGAATCTGCTTTCCCCATTGGTTTTGCTTAAGCATCCAAATATACATTACTTTGCCATGGGGATGCTGCAATGGTCATAAGTGTGAAAAATGATCGTAAGTCACTTTGTTAGTCGACAACTACCTGTATGAATAACATCTAAGACATGCTAAAACCTGTAAAGTAGATTACCATCAAATGGTATATGAAATAGATGTTGTCTTTTTTAAACAATTTTTGTCTGCAAAGATGTCACAAATTTTCTTATGTGCTTTGAAGTGCCCATCCCTTGTTCCAGCTCCATTGTTCGTTTTCATTAGGTTGCACGTATGTAAGCTTTAACACCATGTTTACATGGCAAACATTAACCTTTGAATTATACAAAGAAAATTCGAAGAATAGATATGCTTTAAAAATGGAATTTTAATTTAAATATAAAGAAGCTTTTCCCCATCAATGTCCTTTGGGAAACAGAGATGTCTTCCTCAGGGAATGAAAAGCTGATGTTTCAGCATCACCCAACAACTGAATATTCAGCAGGCTATTATTTCTGTGCTGCCTCTGCAACCAATAGCTACTGCTCACCTGATGAGTAGTCAAGAGCATATCGCTGGACCATTTCCCAGAGAATTAGACCCTTGAAGGAAAATCAAGATTGATTTTGCTTCACTTGCCAAGGCTCTCTTGCCATTCAATTTATCTGGACCACTTCAGAGGCTCTTGCTGAAAAATGCACTGATGCTATATATTGTTCTCTCTTTATTTTAACCAGTGCTTCAGGGCCAAATTCATAAACATTTTCAACTGCAATAGTCTGCTGCCTTTAGACTGTGGGAAAACTGAAATCCTGTTTTGCTGCTGTTAAATCAGTGGTGTTGAGGGAGCTTTAGATATGCAGATGGATAATTCAAGAACTTCAGATGTTGAAAATCTTTACCCTTACAAGGATGGATGGTTCGTAAAAAACTAGATATCGTACATCGACTATTACTAATGGTTTTACTTGTGAAACACAAAGAGATAATATAGGACTTCAGCATTCCCTAGCTGTTAAGTAGGTTTCATCAAAGAATCTCCTGAAAGCTTTAAGCTAATTATTTTATGAACCTGTATAGGCAGAAGAGGTGAATGGGGACAATATAATAGGATGGCACTAATGGTTGGTTCTAATTTTGCAGTCTTCTCTACAGGCACATGCATATACACACACACATCACATAATGCTGTCTCGTCAGTTGATACTGGGGAGAAAGCCACAACAAAATACAAGCAATGCTACTTATGAAAAGTCTCCAGAGTTTCACTTTATACAATTCCTATAAATTAAGTACATATCCCCTGCTATTTTCATGAATGTTTTTAAGAAATTTATCATTAGTAGTTATAATTAGATTAGGTAAAGCTGGGTATAGTTGGCTATAGATCTGGAAAGTCTCCTTTGGAAACATGAAAAATTCCCATTATCAAATAAATAAGAAAGATATTATGGTATGGTCATAGAGAAAATAGATTTGCTTATGTTTTATACTAACTAAGCTATAATTTTAATAAAATAGCTTTGCTGAGGTAATAGAAAATCTGGTCAATAAAATACTTAATAAAAATATAAATAAAGGTGTCCTAAAATATATTTGTATTAACAGAAATAAAAAGGTGGATATTTATCTATATTAAGAAACTTTCAGTTGCTCTTCCAGCATGTGCCAACAGTGATATATAAATTCTGATACCTAAAGTATATGAATTTTTTCTAAAAGTTATGTAACATTAAAGAGACATTTTTTTGAATAGGTTTGACTATTAAACTTATTTGATAGTCAAAGATGAATGATATGAATATAGAATTGGGAGTCAGATAAAGAGATTATGTAGATAAAATCATAAATATTACTGTTATGAACTAATAAAACACTTAATTAAAGTTTATCAAAAGCTTTAGAAAATAGCAGGGTTCTAGCCCTGCACTTCTGATTGGCCGATAATAGCGATATCGGATTGGTCCATTCAGGAGAATCTGATTGGCTGTTAATGAGCCACTCTCATTGGTTAAGGGGGTTAACACTCCACGTTTCTTATTGGTTACTAGATCAGCAGCTTGCCTATAAAAGGGCTGCTGTTGCCCTAGGGTTTTGCTCTGTTCAGAATGATTAATAAAGAGTTGAAGTTTACTGTTCACCGTCTCGTCTCCGTTCCTTGCACCCATGCGCAGAACTTAACACTGGTGATGAGGGTGGGATGCGGAGACGTCAGAGCTGACTGAACACTATAGAGCACTAAACAGAGCACATGGCTGAAGGCGCATCAATGGCAGAAACCATGACCGGTGACACCATACCACCCACTCCATTCGACCCGGCACAAGAAGACTGGGACTCATACATGGACCGGTTCCAGATGTTTCTGGAGATCAACAACTTGAAGGATGCCACTACTGGAAAAAAGCAAGCGGTATTCCTGACTCACTGCGGACCTGCCGTTTTTAAGATGGCTAAGGCACTGGTGAAACCAGCTGAGGTGAAATCCATGGACTGGGACGTCCTCGAGCCCCTCCTTCGGGCCCACTATGCACCTACCGTACCAACGCTTGTCTGAAGACATGAATTTTACCAGAAAGACCAGCAGAAAGGAGAAAGCGTTGCAGATTTCATCACGGATCTCCGGAATCTGGGAGGCCTCTGCGAGTTCGCCGACCTCGAAGAAGCTCTAAGAGACCGAATAGTTCTGGAATTAGATGCACCACACGTGCAAAGTAAGTTGATGGCAAAAGGCGACATCAGCCTTGCAGATACCATCGCTGACGCTACTGCAGCAGAAGCAACCAGGAAGTCGGCTGCCCGAATGTGCCACACCAACACCCCGCTCCGCCAACTCGCCAGCGAAACCTCACCTTGCCTTGAGGGACATGCAACAGCAACCCACCACGAGGACCTCAAATTGTCATCAGAAAGTGATGAGGAAAAAGTCAACTGGCTCCGGTCCGAACGAGACCAACGCCACCAGCGTAACCAGAGACTGCAGTATCAATGCGCAGGTTGTGGGGCAAACCACCCACGATCAGACTGAAAATTCCCCGACGCGCTCTGCCATATTTGTGGGAAGAGAGGCCACATCGGAAAGGTTTGTAGAAGCAAGCTAGGATCCAGTCCACTTCAGAGGGGGACCAACTACCGCCAACCCACAGGAAGTCGTCCTGTGAATTGGGAACATTCGAACCACCAATGGAACAACCACTCCGACAGAAATAAACCACTAGCCCATTCAACGAAACGAGAAGAGGCTCACCAAGCCATCATGATTGGTCACGCTTCATCATTAGATGCAAAGAAGATCCAAGTGAAGGTCGCCATCGAAAACCAGCCCTGCGTGATGGAAGTCGATTCAGGATCATCCCTCTCGATGGTTTCCTGGAAGACCCTTAAACAATTAATCCCTGCCGTCCGGCAGCAAGACCTCAGACTCCAAAGAATCATTCTCAAGGACTATCAAGGAAACCAAATTCCGGTTGTTGGATCCAGCTTAGTCCAGGTCTCATTCAAAAATCATACTGCATCTTTACCATTGACCGTCGTCGACCGTGATCGGCCTAGCTTGTTAGGCCTTCAATGGTTTGTTCCACTTGGGATTGAGGTAGCCAGCATTCACCAAACCAGCAGCGACGACTGGGAGGAGGCCCTCATCCAGGAATTCCAGGACGTCTTTGCAGACAAACTAAGTGAGTATAAGGGAACCCCGATATCATTTAACCTTAACCCTGAAGTAGCCCCCATCCACCTTAAGCCTTGTCGAGTTCCTTTTGCCCTTAAACCAAAGATTGATGAGCAGCTTGATAAATTAATAGCCCAGGGTGTTTTAGAACCAACCGACCACGCTCCTTGGGAAACCCCAATCGTAACACCCATCAAACTGGATGGATCATTAAGGATTTGTGGGGACTACCGTGCCACCCTGAATCATGCCCTTCAACAGAACGCTTACCCGGTGCCGGTGGTACAACACCTCCTCCATTCCCTGGGGGGCGTAAAAGTCTTCGCTAAATTGGATTTAGCACAGGCATACCAACAACTGCCTGTAGATAAAAAAAACAGCAGAAGCACAAACGATCATTACGCACCGAGGTGCTTTTAAGTGCAACCGACTCCAATTTGGAGTTAGCGTGGCCCCAGGGATTTTTCAGAGCTTGATGGAGAGACTATTACAGGGAATAAAAGGGGTCGTACCATACTTTGATGACGTTTTAATTGCTGCCCCGAATAGAGAAATACTAAAGGAGCATCTTAGACTGGTTCTCCAGAAATTCCTGCCTTCTGGGAGCAAAAACACCCCCCCAGGAGGGTTCCCTGAGGCCCAGAAAGCCCAAAAAACAGGAGGGGTGTGTTGCAAAAAAGCCATGCCCACATAGTCACATTGCCATGCCCACCTAGCCACGCCTACCTAGTCACGCCCACAAACTAGTTGTTTAAAAATTTGAATCCCACCGCTGGCTATTATCCATTGTGATAATGCTCCTGTGCTTGCTCACTTTTATTTCATCTTATTTTAGATAGCATATTTTTAGTCTTTGCCATTAACAATACTCCCAAAGTTGTTTGCCATGAATTAAAATAATCAGATCAACACATTACAAATGAAAGAAGTTTTAAAAGTATAACAGCATGATTATCAGCGTTACTGCCACCATTTCAAAATCGAAATTTAGGAACAGAATTATTTAAATATGACTCTTGCAAAACACAGTTATTTCTGTTTCTTTTTTTACTCACCTTCCCCTATGTATTCTGTTTCTTGAACCTTAAAAGGACACTGTTCATGTGACTCCAACTAAACCAGACATCCAGGAAATGATTTCTTCATTTCTAATTAATTATGTTTACACCATTTATACCATCAGTCACTCAGTGCTTGTTTAAATCTTGCAAGATTCTGCTTGTGTCACCAAGGACAGCATCTTCTATCAGCCTCTTTTTGTATTGCCTTTGATTTTTCCAAGCATGAGAATCTTTTCTAATGGCTCTTGCTTTTGTAGTTCAATATATTCTCAGGAATTTTATTTATTTATATTTCATATTTCTTAACTGCCTATCTCCCTTGGAGATGCACATTATACAGACACCCATCTTCTATCATCTTTAGTGGTAACAAATATTTTTTCACAACTTCCTTATAAAGAATCAAATGTCCTTCCTATACAACACCAGTTTTTTTCACCATATTATACAAATTCTGTTATTATTATTTTTCATCTTGTAGGATGTTTGGATAAATTGTCATTCATTGCCTTTGAATTTATATGTGAGCCTGATTAAGGTTGATGAATTTCTTCTCAAAAACAGCTTATTAGGACTGCAGCTATTTTAAACAGAATTAAACACTTTAGCAGAATCACCCAGCACTGACTGAATGTACATTTTAATTTTGCAGTACCTTCAGGAAAAAAACATTCCTAATTGCTATCCTCTATTTCTAACCATTAACTTATAATATATAAGCAAAACATAATCAGGAACAAATATGCTGTATTCTTCATGTTGTAAATATCTGGATTTAATGAAAGCCACAAATTTCTCTGCTCTTCTCCTAGCTATGGCATTGTTCAAGCAATTCATAAATTCCCGAATTCCTGAATACTAAGGTCATGTAGACAGCCTAAACTGCAGATGGGAAGCAATTTATTAGAGTTGTTACTTTATAATTTTTACTATTATCAAATTGCCTTGCCCTTAATTGACTGTAAATCATAATACTGCTGTAAATCATAATACTAGCAACAGCAGAAATATAAATCTCCTACTGATAAAAAAAAGGGACAGAAAATAAGCAGACAAGGAAGAACCTTTTAAAGAAGAAAAATTAAGTTGTCTTGGAGAAAGAGCATACAGCTTCTCAAAGTTTACTATGTTCTAAGCTGTACATATTCTTCAAGAAAGGACCATGAATGCAGAAGTGACTGTAACTAACCATAAAGATCTAGTTTGTCAGAATGCAAGCTCTGTCCTTTTGAACTTATCCCATGATGTCATATGAAAATACATGTGTTGTGGCACAAACATTATCACTTGATTCACTTGTGTTAAATTTATGTTTTACCAACAAAGAAAAAAAGGACAACTAGTATAGATCTATTTCAAGCTATTTAGATACCCATACCCTTCTAAAATTCAGCTACTTGCATATTAGGTAGATGTATTAACCTGTAAGCCACAGGCTCTCCTCACTTTGTCGGCTATACCAGGGAAACGATTAAATGTTTTTTTTTTTTTAATCATGGACCTATAATTATGAGACAGAGCTTGATTCCCTTGTGCAACCTATCTCACCCAGTGACATCTATGATCCAATCATTAAAGCTGATAGGTCATTTTGCAGGGTTGTTCCATGTGTGTGCATGCATATTCATTCTGCTCTTACACAAGGCAAGATTTCCAGTTGTCACATTTTCCAAGTCTATAGCAAAACCTGGCCATTAGAAAAATGCAAAGTTCAAATGGATTTCTCCCAAAAAAGTTTTTATTTAACAAAAAAGAAATCAATATGGGAGCCACATTCTAAAGTCAGAAAATCACAATAGAAAATGCTTATCTCTGGCCAATACTCTTCATGGGACTGCTGGTTAGAACTCATCATTTGTTTTCATTCTATATGACATGTTTACAGATTTTAAACACAATCTCAGTGTGAGGTTGTTGGAAGTGGAGAAAGCAGCTGGGAGCAACTATATCAGTTGTGGAGGAGACACAAAGAATCCTATTTTGTGATAGGTAACAGGATTAAAATGTTCTAAAGGAAGAAAACAAATTGTTTTGTTCCTGTAATAAAATACATTCACTAACAGAATTGATGAGAGCATCTGGTTGTGCATCTCATCACTCTGAAAATAGCTAAAATGGTCACACCCGCTTGCCACCTGCAACTGTTGCAGATGGTCATTCCACTTTAAGCCCCAACACATTTGTGCATTAATAATACACTGTGAAAAAAAAAATCTTAAATAATTGTACTAATAGTTTTGGCAATATAATTTTAGAATTGTATTTTACTGCTATGTTCACATCACACAAAAAAAGATGTCTCATTAAATGCAATCTGCAAGAAGATAACTTTAATTTGAGATTAAGAAGAAAAAAATTCCAAATAGAATAACAGAGTTTCCACATTTTATTCCTTAGTAATATACGGTTTATAGATTTTCAGATCTATAATGCAATGTGCAGTCTATTGATAAGATTGTGTGCATGAATTATTGATTCTGTACATATTTCTTTCATTATTGGACCAGACGTGCCTATGATAACTTGATAATAATATCCCTACTTGTTGGATTATGTTTTGAATTCCCAATGCGTTTATTCCCCAAAGAATATAAATAGTATAGAAAAAGCAAAGATGCCACATAAATAATAAGATTGAAAAGAGAGATATTGACCGGTGAAAATGTCACACAAGACATGCCATGTTTTTATGAAAAAATATAGAAATATATATGTAGAAATGTGAAATACCATTGACAGGATTAAATTGAGGGTAAGAAAATAGGGTGAGAAATTTTAAAACATGATACATTATGCAAAATATAACAATAATGGAAAAACTCATCCTAATTTTTGCCATTGTAGCAAACTACTTAGTGAAGATGACTGGGATATCTTAATTAAATTTATTATATTAGAAAAATATATTATCAATATTAAGTTATGTTTAAGTATCAGCACAGATCCTTAATATTGTTATTTTTATAATTAAAAAGTAAAACTGAAATTAACTGAAAAGATATTTTCTTCCATCTTTTATAAAATGTATTTCATCATATTTATTTATTTCCCGCCTTTATTATTTTTACCTACCTTCCTCTTCCTATATTCCCCACAACTATCCTGTGAAGTAAGTTGGTGAGAGACAGTTATAGTTTCCCAACTGATTTTCATGGCTGAGACAGAACTAGAACTCATAGCCCAGTGCCTTAACCACTAGATAAAATGGTTCTATATATTGTTATGACTTTATAGCATTTCAATATTTAAATAACATTTGGCTTTTTTAATCTGTGGTCAGCCTAGAATTGTGAACCAACAGATCTACAAATCAATACAGAGTGATTATTATTAAATTATTATCATTATTATTTTTAAATTTATTTGCTGACCATCTTGAAGGCAACTGAAAGTTCTCATTTGAAGTACAAATGACCCGGCTGTCAGCCTCAAGATATCTTCCATAATATATATATTCTGCATTCTAACTATTGCATCTTCTCTGCTGCTATGCCAATCTATTTCTTTCGGCTGTCATTAGCAACGGAGGGAAGGGAGAACTTGGAGGGGAAGAAAGCTGGAGGTGTTTTGCATTCCTTTGCTGTGGGTAGCAAGGGGAGGGGGATTCCTGTTTTTAACTTTCCATTTCTTGGCTAGCTTCTACCCCCTTTGCGCAACTGCGAACTTTTATCAAAATATGTCAAGGTCAATGGACAGAAGCCTCATCACCACCTGGAGATGGCCACATGATCATATTCAGAACTTTTAATTGGAAGAGTCATTTGGACTTTGGGGGGGTGGGAGCATTTCCATTCCTTTGTATATGTGATCTGCGCGCCAATTTCTCAGATTCGGAATTAAATCTATAGCTTTCACTTTATTTTCCAGTAAAAGGATAACTTTGCTCTAACCCATGGAGCCTGAGTATTTCTTTCTTGGATTTTGAAGGGAGCACAGACTGACACAGGCTCAAATTACTGTATCCTATTTGGGACTCATTAAATCAGGGGTGTCAAACTCATGACGTCACATTGTCGTCATGTGATGTATCATGACTTTTTCCCCCTTTGCTAAACAGGGGGTGGGCACAGCCAGTACATGACGCATCCGGGCCCATGGGCTGCAAGTTTTCACCCCTGCATTAGATGAAAAATATTGGACTCTGTGGAAGGCAGAAGGAAAGGGAAGAAAAGGACAACCACCAGCAAGGAGAGTACACTTAATTGCAATGCTGATGAGTGTTTTGTTGGAAGACTTGACATATCAGGTTAGGGACAGATTGTGGGGGGAAATCTATCCATGTGGTTACTAAGAGTCAACACTGACTGGATGACAGATAATCAATCAATCATGGTTTTTAAACACCAGTTTAAATATATGCACAACTACCCTACCAAAAGTATTTTTTTTTTAAAAGTCATAAAAATAGTGCTGCCCACAATCATATACAGAATGTGTGCTTCAATAATCAGTGCCCACATCAGAACCACAGCACATGAAAAACAGTAATAAGAGCATGTGGCAGAAACATTTATAATTCTTTGGAAAGGAAAATTATAGAAACAATACCTAGAAAACTATAAATGTAAGCCTGGCTCATCTGTGAAAATTCCCATTCCACAATAAATATGAAAGTACCCTAGACGGAAGAGACCAGGATGCATTAAATGAACATTTGTACAAATACAAAACTCATTTTAAATGAGCTGACTTTGTTGATTGAAAAAAATGCAAAACAGCTGGTTATGAACTACAAATGTACTCACTGGAAAGAATTCATGGGCTACTGCCAACAATTGTAATCCTAGAAAAATTCCACATTTCTCCTATATCTAAGAGCAATTAACTGACCATTATACAATTCTATGTAAGTGCAGCTACTGAGAGCCAGTTTGTTAAAGGTTAGGGCAAAACACTTGAAGACAGAAGTCTGTGAGTTCTAGTTCTGTCCTAGACACAAAGCCCACTTGGTGACTTTGGGCCAGTTACCTCTCTCTCTCTCTCTCTCTCTCTCTCTGGAATGTTAAAAAACAGAAGGACTGCTAGATGGTAGCAGACAGAAAATAGAAAATTCTGCTGCCATCTAATGGTTGCCAGATTTTTGCAGGCTAAATCTAAAAGACTTACTACTGTATAATTCAATTTTTCTTACCTTTTTTTTAAAATAAAAGATAGAATTTTTGGAACTTCTTTTGCAATCAAAGTAAAGTCAGCAATTTTCTTCTAAAGTCTTTTCATGTAGTTTAAAAAAAATGACAAAGTCTCTGCAGCAAACAGGACAGGGAATTGTCTGGGTCAGCCAGCAGTGACTTGTTTAAATAGTGTGAAATTGTTCTTTATGAGGCCACTCACCTTTTGACCAGAGAGCTAGCCTTTTGCAATGTCTAATGTTCTCTGCTATCCCAGATGTTATTTGTTAGAGAGGAAAAGAGAGAGGGAGAGAGTTGAATTTAGGTCCAGTTGTTCAGCATTTTGATTGCTAAATGTTAAGGGCTTAAAGATAAAATAGACTGAAATGTAGGTGGAAGATTGACAAGTATGGAATTCAAGGGTGGTTAATCTTTTGGCTTCCTGCTGAGGATTCTAACAGCATTTCCTTTCTAGAATTGCAATTTGAACTGTTTACAGCCCCCCTGTGTTGGGTGCCTTGTAGCATCTACATTCAAATAACAAGGAGAAAGTTGTACAAAAGAAAAAGTCTTTGGTTTGGGAGTAAATGGCTTGTAGTTTGCCCTTTTTCACATTACTTTACATAACAAAATTATTCTAATTGAACTCTAAATATGAATCTGATTTTTCAATTTTTTATCAGATTCTAGCTAATTTACAAATCTGCTGTCATGCAATGAGAATATGTTCAGGTAGTTACTGTTGAATTTATTTATTTTTTTGAACAAAATAGAAAACCTCACAATTTTGCTTTCTGATAAACAGTATTTTGTGACTGGTCACACCCATCTACAGCAGCCTTTTTTTGTTGTTGTTGTTGTTAGGATGTTCATTCTAGGGTCTCTGGCTGTGAGTAGTCCAGCACAATGCTGTGAGCACAATGGCTTCAAAGCAAGAAATCCAGCAGGGCAAGTTGAAGAGTCCAGGAAGCAAAGGAGCAAGGCAATTAATCCAGAAGAATGCAAGAAATCCAGGAAAGTTCAAACATCAGCATGAATTCCAGCCAACAAAGCTGCCCCCTCAATCTCCATCGGTTCTAGTTCCAGCTCATCTTCTTTCGCAGATTCAGGCTCTGATGGGAGCATGACACCATCACTACCTGGACTTGAAAAGTCAGAGCTTCTCTCTGGGCTGAGCATTCCATAGACATTGCTCAATGAAGTAAGATCAAGTGAAAAATCCATAAGAAGTTATATGAATCCTTCTGAATCAGAAGGATTAATTGCTAATCTATAGAATTAATCCAGTGCACAATTAGAAAACCTATGGACATCTAGGCTATGATCGTGATGTTTTATAACAGTCCATTATCTGTCAAAATGATTGCCATTTGTCATTGAAAAAACTCTCTGTATTTGCCAAACTAAGCAAACATTCTACTGTTGCTAAAAGTAGCCTAGCACTCTGTGTGAGAAGTGGAAAGTAATAGATCCTCCCCGCACTTTAAAATGTTCTTTTACTAAACTGAAGGGAATTTTGAGGGAGTGCATAATAGCCAGATTAAATGTTTAAATAAAGATAGTGTTGGGTTGCTCTGATGGAAGACCCAAGGCCTTCTTTATTCATTCTGGCCAGAGTCCAATATAATTTTCCTATGGCCGGTTGAGATGATATAATGACAGAGCAATTGAATCCTGCCTTTTCAAAATAGGATGCAGGTTTCATTCCTCATATTTATTTTGTCTGGGGATCTGACAGACTTGGCACTCTGCTCTGATCACTAAATCATTGTGTTGACCTCTCTGGCACCCTCACTTGATTCCTTTTTAATGAAACTGTCCTGAGGAAAAGAAACCTCTTTAAAAGAGCTGGCAGAGACAGCTACACCATCATATAGACACATATAGTGCTCCTCTCCCTCTCAACCATCACCTGGGCCAGCAGTTGCCATGCATCTAAAAGCAGCTTTATTTCTGCATCTTACATCTACCTAAAATATTGAACATAATAATTGTTGAGGTGTTAAAACTAGTATCAGTGCAGTACATATATAATACTTTCTGTATTAATCCTTACAAGCGGCAAGTACATTTGCTGTTTTGTTCTGTATAGGATGCTAAAAGCTACAATTGTGTAATATTGAGAATTGAAAAGGACTTCTAGCTTTCTGCAGTCCTGAAACCTGTGGATAGAAATCAGTCACAAATATCCATGCCAGAAACTCCTCTCATATTACATCTGACTATGCAAACTGACACTCCAACTCAAAGTCTTCCATGGGGTCCAAGATGGCCTGAGATGCCCTTTCAAAGCTGAATCGTACATTATCTTAAGCTATAATGTGGTGGGTTTTGATAATGACATAACATTCTGTGTGAACTGAGACATTATGGTTTATTTAATAAACCATGAGCAACTAAACCATAGCTTACTCCACATACCAAGTATGGTATCCTTCTGGCTTTGGAAAATCATTATGTTGATCTTGTCCTTCTGCACATATTTTTCTAGGATTCTACCAGACTGGAAGGAATTACAAAGGAATGAAGATATTTGAAATGGCTTCTGGGATTCTTTCCAACCATTTTACCAATGGTGGGCAAAGGAGGCATATGCATTCTCTATGTCTAATAAAATACTGTAATGTATAATAAAGGAACTATTTTACTCAGGGTTGAAATGAGGGGTCGTTGGTGCTCTCTGAATTTGGTTTCTTGCAGACATTTCATTACCCAAACAAGGTAACACCATCAGTGTTAGTTACTTCGTTTGGATGATGAAAAGTTTGCAAGAGAACAACCAAGGTCAGAGAGCACCAAGGAACTCTCATTGTAATGCATTGTATCTTTGTGATTTTTTGCTGTTTCTCCCATGTTGAATCTCTGTGTGTTTCTGTATGTGAGTGCATGGGAAGCAAAGGGTGGGGATGAATAATCTGCATTGCAGCAATTGGCCAGAAAATATGGATGAGAGCACTTAGGATGGAATGGCTGTCATATTCTGAGTTGCTCACGACCAAACCCCCTTTCCCAAGTTGGAATATTTTCCTCAGCAGCCAAAGCTACAAAAATCCCATCTTTCTTTGGGTGGCTTCTCCTGTGATACCAGACTTGAAGCCTTTCAGACTTGTTTTCAAAGAGTTATCCTGCTGATGGGCAGGGAGAATCCTGAACTTCTTTACATAATTTCTTTCCAATATCCTGTTGGGCTGGAATAAAAACTGCATTGGACATACTTCAAATAAAGATGCCTTGACCTTTTTTTGATAAGGGGGAATACATGGTCACAGTAAATTAGTGTCTATTTGAAAACCAACCAGAAATTGCAACTGGAATAGAAAGCCATATTGTTAATTAATATTTTTTGCTGTAAACACATTATCCCGGTGTTAGATTACAATTGATTTCTGATTTGTTTCTGGTCCCATCAAGACTTTAAAAAGCTGAAAGCTCAAAAACTGTTTTCTGTTGCGAATCTGCCCATCAGCTGAAATTGACCAGGAACTTAATTCAGATGAAATGGGCCCCTGACAAAGAAAGCAGCTTCCTCATATCACACAAACTGAGCTAAGAGAACAACAACATAAAAAACAACCTCAACAGCCAACCAAATCAAAAGCAAGTGCCTTGGGAAGGGGGGGATGTTGTTTCAGTGGTGGGATTCACGTTTTTTTTTTACTACCAGTTCTATGGACGTGGCTTGGTGGGCATGGCAGGGAAGGATACTGTAAAATCTCCACTCAGAGGTGGTATTTGCCAGTTCTCTGAACTACTCAAAATTTCTACTACCAGTTCTCCAGAACTGGTCAGAATCTGCTGAATACCACCTCTGGATTGTTTACAATACAGATTAAGACAAAACCATGCAATTAAAAAAAATTACATTAGCTTAATGTGTCAAACGCATCTTTAAAAGTTAAAACAGCAGCAGCAATAGCTTACCATCCATACAGAAAGACAGGCAATGGCACAATAAAGTTCATAATTTTCTCTTACACTGGACGAAAGATCCATTTTGCACGTGTGTGTTACATAGTCTCAGAATGAATGCACCCCATACAACCCAGTGATTTGGAAACATGAGCAACATCTTTGGCCATGTGCCAATGAGGACCACAGGAATATTGTGATGAAGGAATTTTTTTTCATGCCTTTTCATCAGCATAGATAAATATCCAATTTTCTAGCACATTCCTTTTCAGTTCAGAGTACCAGTATGCTACCTAGGCAGCTGTCTCTGCCACAGGTATGTCAAAAATTGCAAGCAGGCAATGCAGACTTCTATAAAAATTGATGATAGAGCACAGTTTTTGTTATGTACTGGGCATGGGTCGAAGTAACTGGAGACAGTCATTGAACAGTGAACTTCAGCTCTTTATTTGCATCGTGACTTGAAAAACAACAACGGTTAACTCTGCCTTATATAGGCATCTTTTGTATGATTCAACCAATAACGAACTAGGAACGCTAGTTCTTTTAACCAATAGGAACTCTTAGTTAAGGACCAATCAGATCCGTTAGAGCTGACCAATCCTGGTCTAGCCGCCTGACAGCCAATCAGAAGTGCAGGGCCAGAACCCTGCACTTTACTTCAAGCTCAGACTTTTATTAAATTACTGTATACACAACAGTTTTCTATCATAAGAAGTTTAGCTACTTCCTTTACTGTTGGTTTTTAGCAATACCGGATTTCAGTAATGATTTGTGTGAGACTCGGAAATGTGTCTGACAAGTCATTATTGTATTTCTGGACCAGAAGTTCCCTGAATGCAAGTATCTTCATTAGTTGCTGATAACAAGAATAAATTGTAGTATTTACTTTATTCAGCCCTACAAATTGACTAGTATTGTTAAAAAAAAAAAAACCCACCACATTTGCTCTTAATTGGTACTCTGAAGATGTTGCTCTTTGATACTTTCAAAAATTGCCAGGAAACTTCTTAAACGCATTGGTCTTGGAAGTCCTGAGATATATCCTGAGGCTGGCCATTGCTACATCATTATCATGTTTGATGCCATACTGACTTATAGCATTTTGTGAATTATTGAGAGAATCTGGAGGAGCTCTTCAGTTTTGCTTAGGCCAATTTCAGGTGACTGCCATAGTTCTGAAATGCAATCGGTAGGGTCCAACATTTTTGAGAGCAGCACAGTCAAAAATACAGACTGAAATTTTCTTTTTGAGATGTTATTTTACTTTCTGCTGTCTCATCCCTCTTTCCCAGATCAACCTGAGTCAGGCCCTTATCAATATCTCTTAAATGGCAATTAATGGACATGAGAGTCTCACATTGTAGTAATCTTCTTGTTGCACACAATACCTTTCAGTATAATCTTAGACTGAGATGTTCAGGAGGGAAATAAATGTCATTAATACTGTCCATAAAGTTGTTCTCTAATTCTCCAAAAATTTCTCACTTCTGGAATAACTAAATGGCATCATTAAATGGTGTTGATATGAATAGACTAGTGAACATATGTATTCTGTTTTTCTAGTTTGACAGCTGCATATGACCATTCATAGTTGGACCAAAATAGCAGTATAAATAAAATTTATCACAATCCAAAATGACTTACATCTGTGGAACATGGCCTGAAAGAACAAATACGTCATGAGAACTGGTGTTACTTGCTCTTCTCAATCCATTATTGAGATTTTTTTTGCTCAATCATAGATAATGGGTTCTGTGATTCCCATGACTCAAAGTATTTATGAAAATCTTGAGAGATCCAAGTAGCATTCCAGGAAAACTAAACTTCATTGTTGTTGAAATGAATTCATTTGTTTCTGGTCATCATTATAATTGGAGAAAGTCTTCCCTCGAACCTTTTACATCAGGGCTGTCAAACTCAGGGCTCATGGGCTGGATATGTCACCCACTGGCCATGCCCATGCCCAGTTTAGCAAAAGGGGGGAAAGTCCTGATATGTCACATGATGCTGCCATGACAATGCAAGTTTGACACCCCTATTCTACATTCTATCAGTTAATGCCTATCAGTGGCTTGCATGTAAATATAAGAGTATTTTGTCTCCCCTGAACACAAGAAAGTTGATTCGAGACATTTTTATATTACTCAGTTACTGAAACAGCCTTTGTGGTTACCAGGAGAATATCTGTCAGCACTTTCTCCATGAATATTTGGGCATCATGTAAGTAAGTGGTGTGTTTCAATGTTCAGTTAAGCTACATGCTTTTGTCCACCAGGCTCTTCAGAATATTCAGTAAACTGTTTCACAGTCTGAATTGCCCTTTTATTATATGATTAGATTGAGGACACACTGGCCTACCAAGATATTGTTTAAAATCATTATGATGTTCAGGCTGTTTAAATTCCTGATTTACAAGGTATATAGTTCCAAGTATTCTTTGATGAGAAGAAAAAGCAGCTTTATGCTTTCAATTATTATTGCCTTTGATATTTTATTTATTAAGACTAATCATCTTCTTCTCTTGTTTAAAATAATAATCAATCACAATTATAAAATTCAATTATCTATACTCAGTTTTTTCCCAGTGTGAGTCAGGAACCAATACAATTTTAATGGCCTCTTGAATGATCCCCACCCAACTGGGACACCCTAGGGTTATTTTTTTTATTGCCTGCTGGTCATCAACTTGCATGCCAGCCAGTTTGCTAAGTATGCTTCTTTTCTAAGCTTTAGATCTCTGAATTCCTTGAGGAGTAGAACAAAGCTGACAAAGGACCTCCTGCTCCTATAAAGCAGAAATAGCTACTCTCATTTACACATAATGAATGCCATCCTGACAATGTAGTAAATTCTTCACATCTCCCCAAAGCTTTGCAGCTTCTGGAGCAGAGAAATCCTTCTTTATGATTGATAAAACAGTTTGAAGTTGAGCATCTTGATCAGTCACCTTCTGCAACCTAGCAGTGCAAACATTATCTTTGTTTTGAGCTTTCCACTGTAACTTTCAATCTTCTAAATTCTTATAATCTTTCAAGTACCTTACACATCAATTGAATAGCATATATTTCCTTATTGTTTCACTAAGAAAGTCCATACTTTGAAGCAGAGCTTGTGTTATCTGCTGAAGTACAACAAATCTCCAAAGTCTTTTTAAGTGTGAGATCTGAATCTTGTAATGTTCACCCTTTAACCTGTTCTTCTTTAATGCTAAGCAGTATTTTGGCTGTAATGATCTCATTCAATAAAAACCAAATCTCTTGTCTATTAGCTTTAAGACACAACTTACTCAGTTTCATCAATGTGAAACATAGGTTGAGTTTAAAAGCAAATGTTCGAACATTTCATATGCCAGAAAAGCTTCTTCAACATATTTAAGATGTTTGGTATTTAAAAAAAACACTAACAAATTATAAACTGTGAATATCTTCTTCCCAATAGGTTTCAGCAAAGTAGCTCTTGGTCTTTTTAAATATGTATGTATTTTCTCCCCCAGATTCTGTCAAATACAATATAAAATTTTGCTCACAATATTTCCAATTATTTGCAGTGTTACGTGAACTACCAACAAAGTAGAAAATATAAGAGAATATCTGTAGAACAGGGTTGAACTGTGGAATTCTTGGTGCTCTCTGAGTTATTTCTCTGAAGATATTTCATTATGAAACTAGGTAATATCATCAGTGCCAGCAAAGTACATCTAAACACTGTATGCTCATTTTAAAGAATAACATATTCCAAACCTAGCTTCTCTCAAATATACTTACAAAGAACAAACTTGTAAGACCATGTAGTAGTTTTCAAACCTTGCCAAATTCACAATAGCATAGAGAGATTATTGGTCAAAGTCCTTGTCTAAAGAAAAGAAATGCAAACAATTTTGCCAAGAAACCTGCATACATCATCTTCCAATGGTTGAACATATAAATATTACATATTATATTATATTACCTATAAATATATTTTTGAAGATGGTCAAAAATTCTTAAAGGAACCATGTATCATACTTCCTTTCTACAGTTAGAGGATGACCACTGAAGTGCTGTACTAGGTGGGGCAGGCTCATTAACCAACAACAAAGAGTCCCAGAGAGGATACTAAGCTGCCTGTCTACAAGCTAAGCAACAACTGGGAAAATACTAAGCTCTTTCAATGTTAGCTATGCCCATGGATGAACGCCAAAGGCATTTGTATGTCCTCACTTTTGGAAGATAAATATAGAAAGACTTTAAAGTAGACTTGTAAAGAATATTTGAATTTTTTTAAGAGGGACAAAGTTTTATTGTTCGAGTTATGTATAGTTATTTAGTTCTGTGAATGTTTTAAGCTGTTCTTTCTACCTTCTTGTTCAATAACTATTTTAATGTTGTATTTTAAAATAGGTAGTTGATATATTATTTATTATAGGCTTGACTGTGTCCAAACATAAACTCCTTGCATTTTCATCCAATGTATTCTTTGTAAGAAGTTCATACCAACTAATATAAATGACTGATTCTAGTGGGAATTTACCGTACAATCCTACATACTCTAATTAATATGTATAGTATCTATTCAAAGGTAATCCAGTGTGGGAAGGACAAGAGATTATAGAATTGCAGTTTAATGTTACTAAGAACTTCACTACATTAGGAATTCTAATGTAACATATTCCTTGATTAACTATAGTAGCTTCCAGCTTATTCTTTTATGGCTAAACATTTATACAAATCTTCCTAGACATTGGGAGTTATAAGATTATAGCATCTGGAAATGATCATGTTATGAAAAATTATTATAATTCATTATTACAATGCAATGCCTTTGACCTCCTGAGCACCTAACTCTGCAAAAGTAAAAAGAATAGCATTCCTAAATAAGACAACTCCATTATTAGTCCAGGATTTAGTTTCTCATGTATCCAACCTGATGATTTTGTACTGTTGATGGTGATGGAGACATGTCCATGCTTCACCATTATTCCCCTATAACTGGGATTTGGAGGCATCCTTCCCCAACCCAGTGTTAATAATAAACCTTCAAGACTAATAGCCCTGATAAACTGCTTTCTATGATCATCCAAATCTCTTTTAAAGCTGATGAAGTTATTGCCAGCTTCTATAGCTGTTCCTAGGTGTTCCAATTTAATCTGATTTCAGCTTCATTTTTATGTGAATATGTTTTAGAAGTCATCTTGAAGGCACTTGATGAATAGTAGAATAAATCTCATAAACAACAGATTGATAGTCAGAGTCATTGATCATATTTGCATGTATATCATTTCTTGTTGAAATGTCATTCATTTTTGCGAATATTGGCATGGCAGGAGGATTCCCACTGCCAAAAAAGGTAGCATAACCTGCCTGCTCTAAAGTCTACACATGTTTATGCATCTTGCTTTTTTTTTCAGAAATAGGCAAAAGTATTTGAGATATGAGACCATTTTTATATGTCTGGTGCATTGTGTCTTTTTTCCTAAATGCTTAGCCCAGGGATATTAAGCAATTGAAATCTGCCAAAGAAAACTCTCTCAGGACTCCTTTGCAGCAGAGACAGGCAGCAGAGATATAGATGCCTATTTTAAACTTGCTTAGGCATTATGACCTACTTTTTTTTCTGAATAATTGAAGGAAGAAAGTACACGGCCACCTTATTCACTGAGAAGTTCCAGAGTCATGAAACAGAGCAGCTTATTATAGTGACTTGTGAATAATTAGCTAGTTTATACAATACCCAAATACTATTCTGATATTTGCTTTCAAAATTAAAAATGCAAAGCCTGATTAGACTATATCCTTTTCTCCACTGTTTATGTTATGCATATAAATTAAAAGTAAGATCCATTTCTGAGTAACTTAATTCAGTTTTATATTTCCCAGGTCCACCAAACGTTGCCAAGAAAACAAAGTTGTTGCCTATATTTTTAGCATGGCCAGTTTTCCAAGTCAATGTAAACAAACCATTAAAAAGTATTTGACAAAAACAGATTTTACTTTCAATCCAAATTCAAGCACTCAGAATTTATAACCATCCCAAGAATATATATTTTATTTGACATAATATTTTCAGAGAGTTAATAGCACCTAGCATGCACATTGTTATTATAGTTATTTTGAAATTTATAATAACTTCCAACATGAAATAAGATAGAAAGCATATGTTAATTTCCTTTCCAACATAGATTTGCTGAAGCACTTGCTCCCAAATGCCAGTTCCTCAAGCAATTATTCAGGAACTCATTTCAACTGATAAAGTCTTCCATATAAAAATACTTTCATTTCCAGTCTACACCAGATGGTAACGTAATTTTGAAATGGTTAACAATTGCAGTTTTTGTCTATGGAGATTCTCAGTCATGAGGTCATGGTTGTCTCACAGGTGATTTTTCAAGAGGCACTTTCTTTATTTTTCCTTGAAGAGATTTTGCTTCTCATCCCAGAAGCTTCTTCAGTTCTGACATCACTTCTAAGTCAGAACTGAAGAAGTTTCTTGAGTGAGAAGCAAAAGCTCTTTAAGAAAAAACAAAAAAAAGTCCAATTGCCTCTTGAAAAAACACCTTTGGGACAATTGAAGTTTTTTTTCATTTGGAAGGCATAGGGATAGGCATACTAAAAAATTTTCAGATGCCTTAGATGTTGAGAGCTGCAATGTACCATGTTTTTAGCATGAAAAAATGATAATTCATTTACAATGAATAAAATAATAAACAATTTATTTAATAATTTATTAAACCTGCATGCCACCAACTCTCAAAGACTCTGAGTGACTCACAACAAAGAAATTACTGTATAATAATATAAATGGTTAATTTTAAATTTAATTAAAATATGGTGCACTTTTTGGGCAAAGATATAACACTAAACTTATTTATAGCAGTAAGGATGCTGCATGTCATGCCCCTGGTGGAGACTGACTCTGAGGGAGAGGAGGAACAGCCGACAGGGAGTAGAAGTGTGGCTCCGGAGGTTGTGGAGGAGGCTGGGGAAGGGCAGAAGCCAGTTGGGCAGTCAGAGGAGGACCCAGGCCCATCCCATCTCCATCCTAGGGCATGCAGGGAGGAAAGGATAAGGGAGAGGCATGGTGGAGCTACTCTGGAGGAGAGAGGCTTGATCCTCTTCATGGGCTGCAGCTCTGACCATTGGATAAGAGGACGGACATGTGTACTGACAAGTGCTGGAAACCAAGTATGGAAATAGCTCTGGTCTATGGTTCCCCTCTGAGTTTGGTGTCCTTCCCAGTGTGCATTCTGTTATCTGTGGATGTCCTCCAGCCCTTTTCTTGCCTGGTTTGTGTTGTTTTTTACTCTTTATAATTTAAACAACATTTTCCTCCTTCTGGCAACTGCTCGTGTGAGAGGGGGGTTTTTTTGTCTCCAGTCAAGGATATTTGGAGCTTGGAAGCAAAGTGAAGGAATAAAAGGGGCTTCACCTGTTTTTTGTGACTGTGTTTATTTTGTATCCCACCCTGGGTCATCACATTGAATTTGAAAACAGAGCAATCTGGAACACTCTGAAGACCTTGCCAAATAAAGCTAACTCTTTTTAAAACCTGGCACCTTTCAGATTCCCAGAATTCCCCAGCCAGTGTGAAGCTGAAGACCACACATGTTCACCAAGTTTAAAAAACAACAGAGTTGAAGGCTTGAAGACTTTAAAAATCAGAGTTTGATTTGGAAGCTTAAATTTGCACTACCCATTGCCTGGCCAATCCCTGTCTCTTTGTATCCCTGTACATCTTGCTTTTCCAACTCAGCTTGGCAAAGCGGCCAGATGTCCCACAGTAAAAAAAAAAAAAAAAGGTCAAGATGGCAGCTGCAACCATGGAATCATATCCTGACACAGTATAAAAAAGAGCTTGGATCATGTGATTAGACACTTTGTGGCCTATTTATTTATTTATGCATTGATTGATTGATTGATTCATACATACATACATACATCACATGTCACCTCCCATCTCACCTAAGTGGCTCTGGGTGGTTTACAGTATTTTTTCCCTGTAAATTTTCCTGCACAAAAGGAATTTGGTTGTAGCAATATGGTCATCAGGCCACATACCTAAGAAATCATATCACTTTTCTTTCAGGGCTGAGCTGCATAATGTAGAGAACCTGTCCATAGTAGCAATTCTTAGCCTAACCCAATTCTCGCTAACCACAGAAGAGCTGACAGCATAATGATGCATTGTCTTAACTGTCTTCACTCTCTTCTATTATTTGCAGCTTGTTATTGTTTTTTGCAGTATGGAAAATAGCAAAAGAAGGCTGCATGAATCATAAACAGGAGGGGGAAGGACAAAGGCAGTTCTATGGGGGCAGCAGTAACGTTTTGATTTTTGCCAGGCTATTCTGGAGCTACTGTGAATAATATTTTTTAAAAAGTGCTCAGTAAATAAGATGTGTGCAGCCTGTTTTAGTTTTTATTTTATATTTGTATAAGAGGTTACTCTCCCAGAGTGGGATTGCTACTCCAGCTCCACCTATATTTTTTAAGGAAATATGCTCCTTTATATTCCTAAATTCATAACCAATCTCCATGTGCAGAATTTTTTTAAAGCTTCTTTTGTGCAACTGGAGGTGGGACAAGGTGGGATGGGGTGGGGGAAATTGATATTTTGTATTTTAAAAATTTTGGGGAGAGAATTTTTCTGCCAGCCCTGCATATGATAGTCATAATATATGTAGTTTGGGCCTCCATGCTTTTACAGCACATACAATCTAATTAGAAAAGAAGCTTTATATACCATAGTTCATTTTCTCAGAAATCCATGGAAGCGGTTTGTGCAGTTTAATATTTTTACTTAGTGTTTTATGTGCAGATAGTCGAAAGGAAGGGCTTTTGAGGATGAAGCCTGCAGAACTTGAGTTTAATTTAACTGTTCTCTTCATCTTGGGCTTAGCATTCTACCCCTCCCACCCACTTTTCTCTTGATGGATGTTTTCTTATTCCTTGTGCTATTTGTAAAGGAGAAAAGTCGTACATTGGCATCAAGTGTGATAAGCAGACAGACTGATTTTTTTTCAGTGTATCCCAGAAAGATGCACATTAGGTCTGGTTATGAAAGAAAGTTGATGTTTTGCTTTTAACTAATTAACCCAGTGTACTTTTCAAACAAAGTATTGCAGCCGTTAATTATTTTCCCCTTGTTAAGTGTTGGCAAACATCATCTATTACCCAAACATGACATAGCTGCCTTTTTGTGAACCACCAGAATCATCTTCCATGTCACTCTCTGACAGGAGGGTGGTAAACCTGCATTATTCAAATTGCACATCAGTCACAAAAATTGAAGAGTAATTTGTCAAAGTCACAGCTGTGCTCAATAACTACTTGGAGATGACTAAGTAATTAATCAATAATGCATTCTCACCTTTTCATTTCCCAGATTGCAGGTGCTGCTGTGCCGGAATGCCTTGGAATAATAGAATGAGATGTTCAGTGTCTGCTGGGTTGGCAGCTCCAATCTTCAGGAGGAAGCTTCTAACACGGCTTGTATCCAAGACGGAAATGTTGCTGGAATACAGTCAGTAATTTTGTCTTCATAAAAACTTCATGATCACAATGATTGATAGAGATGGAGATTCAGTAATCACCAACATCAGGGTATGCCCATTGATTTTTGCAAGCAAGTCAGGCTTCCCTAACTAATTTGATGCTCTCCATGTGTGTCTAGAGGATCAAATGGTAAATGGTAATTCTGGGAACTGAAATCTAATCTGTCTGGACAGGCCAGGATAGAATTTCTAACCCAAACGGGCAATCCATGGCTCAGGTATATTATAGATACAAAACAAACTAAATCCTCCTTCCACACAAACCTCATCCTCACCCATTTGTAAAATGTTGACCATCTACTTTCTCACTCTCAGCACTGCCAAATGTTAAGCTTGGTTCTTGACCTCCAGAACTTTTCCCAGGCCTGTACAAAAATAAAACACATAATGAAATATATGTATGGAGGGAGGGGAAGATCGGTTGTTTTAGACAGCTGCTAGAAGTTTGTAATTGAATCCTGACTGCAGACAATGAAATATTAATTTAATCATTATTGGATATTAATGCAAACAGTAATAAGTCCTAGGCAAAACAAGAGATAAAATAATCCATACATTTCATAATGATTAAAACAGAATAAATGAATGCATTGCAATGTAACAAGATCAGAAAATGGAGCAACTGTAATATAATTGACACCCCCCCCCAAAAAAAATCCCCTCCATAATAATCTATAAATAAGACTCAAAGACAAAAGTGTATTAATTCAAGTCATGGCACAAATTTCAAATTTCAGTTCAATATTTATACTGGTTCCTGGTGTAAATATGTAAGGTTGTGCAAATTATTTGAAAGTGTATCTTTGGAAATTCCCCAGGAGACAACAACCTGGAAAAAGAACAGGTTTCTTTAATTCTTTCCCAAAATTGCTTCAAATGCATTTAAAATATTTCTTTTCAAGAATTTGCACAGTTCTAATAAGTGCAATAAAACATTTATAATATTGTGGGATAAAGTTATACCTATCAATCCAGGTTCAAGTCTTAGATGGTCTTCAGATTCAGATGAAAGGTCAAAAAGTGAAAAGAAAAAAGGAAGGTGGGAGGAAAAGATGATGAAGAGGAGCATTGCTATGTTAGTTAAAGATATTGAAGGCGAAGAATCACCTATTCAATGATAGTGGCAGGAAGCCTAAAGATTTAGACAGGGTTGTTTTGGGGGAGAATTGGTGTGCTAAGCACACTACTTTGAGTTTCTAAAGAAAAGGTAGAATATAATTCTAAGAAAGAAATATTACTATGGTGTAAAAATGATATTCATGATATCCTGATTTAGCTTCTGAAGTAATCCTCAAATTCATTTTTTTTTTACTACCCGTTCTGTAGGCGTGGCTTAGTGGGCATGGCAGGGAAAAGATACTGTAAAATCTCCAGTCAGAGGTGGTGTTTGCTGGTTCTTCAAACTATTCAAAATTTCTGCTACTGGTTCTCCAGAACTGGTTGGAATCTGCTGAATACCACCTCTGGTTGCTTATTTGGATTCTCATTGGCTAACAATTATTTTCTGGAAAATGCGATGAAAGTATTAACATAACAATAATAGATAATCAAACTAAGCCATTACTAATTTCTTTTCCTTAGTTTATTAACTTATTTTCTCACTTCTGGATTCTGCTATTGATAATTGTTATAAATCCATCCCATCCAATCATTGTTTGGACCCAAAGATATCCTTATCTGGAAGGTACCTCCTTATATCACATTGTGCCTTTCAGCTCGAGCTAGAGCCTTTAAAAGTTGGAACTTGTTGTGAAAGCATAACATTACGCTACCTACTGCATGCCCAGTCTCTCTTTTTGCCTCATTGTGCTTCTTGCTTTTGTAAATACACCTTACATATCATTCATAGCTCTTTTGTCAAAAGAAAACTTTTCTTGAAGAACAGAATACAATATCACTATAGAACTATATGAAAAAAGACATCCTGATTTTATTTAGGAACACACAAGTATTTCATTTGGTCTTGTCTGGCTCCAGACTTCAAAGCATTTTTTTTACTGTGTAGCACACATTGGCAATTTGTGAATATCTCACGTTAGTGAATATCTCACGTTCCAATTTTTGCAACCTTCTATTTCAGCTGAATAGAGAAACTAAAATGTTAATGCAGTCCTTGGTTCCAGCTATAACTCCTCAAAATCAGACTTTCTGGTCAAGACTTGATTTAATATAGAATCAGATAGATCCTTAAAGTATGTGTTTGGGTTTTGCCTTTAGTAACTTTAGAAGCAAGTATTGTACTGATATGCTCCTTGCTCAGAGCAATCAAAACACTATGAACAAACAAATGTGTAAGTGGAAAATCCATCAAGTTCATCAACTCTTTATCCATGTATTGTGTTTGGACCACATTGAAAAAAAAAGAAAACATATGAGGTTGTGGATCCAGGACCCACAATGATTCCATGGGATCATTTTCTTTTTAGGTAGTTTGACTGAAAATCTTCACTCAGAGCTGTCAACATGGGTGACTTGAAACAATGTCTCTTAAAATCTGGGAAAAGGCAGTAATGAAGAAACTGGAATGGCCAATGTCCAAGAAAGGTACAAGTTACATTTTTCTTAGTTTCATCCCCCAAAATTGAACCAGTGGAAGCAGAACTATCTGAAGCTGGATCAACAATGTCAAAATAGTGGGAACCATCAAGCAGCAGAAGCCCGTATCACTTTAAATGTGCAATGCAAGAATGGCACAATCATTGGGTTTTATTTACCAAGCTACTATTTTGACATTATTGAGTCTGCAGAAATCCCCATATTTTGAGCAATAATAACTAGGCAGAAGCAAATAATTTATGGACAGCAGAAAGCAAAAATAAAGGAAATCACAGAAAGCAAATATTTTATTCTCGACAAGAATTCTTTAGTTTGAACATCTTCTCCATCTGCAGGACTCTGCTCGCAAATATTTGTAAATACACAAGACCTAGCAAAGCATGGTCTCTTTCCAAACTGAATCTTGAACTAAGGACTGAAACTCCTGAAATTTGTCAAGCTATATATAACTAGCACATAAATAAAATTATTTATAACATCACAAACAATACTTTGGATAGGAACAGTAGCTAAAGTTTTGGCCCAGCACCAGGAAAACCAAGCTGCAATTCCACCTTCTGTCACAGAAGCTCACTGAATGACTTTTGAGCTAACTTTTTAACTTACAGAAAGGTTACCCCAGAGATAAATAAAAGCAATGTGATGTACACATTATGTGTAGGCATTGCAGAAGGAAGTTGAAATGGGTTACACTGTGTAAGCAGACCTTAGTCAGAATAGAGCTGGAAGTCATTTGGAGGTCTCGTAGTCCAGTGGTGGTGAACCTTTTAGAGACCGAATGCCCAAACTGCAACCCAAAACCCACCTATTTACCAACACAGTAATTTAACCTGAATAATGAGGTTTTACTGCCTAAAATAATGATAAGCAATGCAGAGTTCAGCTAATTGTTCTAGAAAAGCATGATAAATGCATTTTTATGCCTCTTTATTTTTTTCCTGCTTTTGAAATATTATGTTTAGCAACAATAAAAAAGAAAAACTTTTATAATATCATTTCTTTCCCTCCCCCTCTTCCCCCTCTCTCTTTCTCTCTCTCTCTTTCCCTCCCCCTCTCTCTCTTTCCCCACTCTGTCTTTCTCTCTCTCCCTCTCCCATTTCTCTTTCCTTCCATCCATCTCTTTATCTCTCTGACCTATCCAGCCAGCCAGCCAGCTAGCTAGCTAGCTAGCTATCCATGCTCTCCTGTACAGCTTCACGTGTTATGTGAATCCAACCACTTGGGCTGTGAAGGGGGAGTGGAGGCTTGCAGGCAAAGCCAAGTGTTAGAGATCCACACAAAATAAGGCAACTCCAACCTGGCTTAGCTGGCAAGTGGGGAGGAGGGGCATCCCAACTCTGCAGCTCTGCAGGAAAGGAAACTTCTTTTTTTGGTGAGCTGAGGCAATGTAGGGTCACATTTTGGCTCTGCATCGTAATGGGCTTCAGGAGGAGGGGGGACCTCCTCTCCCCCATTGTGAAGCACACAAGTAAGAAAGTTAATCAATTTCAACTTCCCAAGATCTTTTTCTTTCATGACAATTTAGAAGAACACACTGTAACTACATAGCCAAAAAGGCATTAAGAGTTGTTAACCTAATCCTACGTAGCTTTTTATCTGGTAATATCACACTACTAACTAGAGCATACAAAACATTTGCTAGACCAATACTCAAATACAGCTCATCAGTCTGGAACCCACATTATGTATCTGATATTAGCACAGTTGAGAAATATTTCACAAGAAGAGTTCTCCACTCCTCGCTGTAGAATACCTTATGCCACCAGACTTGAAATTCTAGACCTAGAAAACCTTGAACTACGCTGTCTTCAGCCTGATCTAAGTATGGTGTATAAAATCATACCTTGCAATGACTTACCTGTCAATGAATCCTTCAGCTTCAACCATAACAACACAAAAGCACCCAATAGATACAAACTCAAGATTAACAGCACCAAAATTGATTGCAGGAAATACGACTTCAGCAGCAGAGTGGTCAATGTCTGGAATACTCTACCTGACTCTGTGATTTCTTCCCCAAACCCCAAAAACTTTAATCTTAGACTGTCTACCATTGACCTCACCCCTTTCCTAAGAGGTCTGTAGGGGGCATGCATAAGCGCACCAACGTGCCTACCATCCCTGTCCTATTGCCACACTGGAGCTGAGGAATAAGGAGGGGGGATAGAGATGGAGGGGTTTGTGATCAAAACAAAATACTTTCTCCTGGGAACCAAGGACTTTCCCACAGATGGCCAGGGTGAGGAGGAATGATGTTGTCTGACAACCGAATGGGACCTTGATTGGACCATGTGGCTGATTGAAAAAGGGGAGAAATTTTTACTTTTAATTAGGTGAAAATCACGAGAATATTCAGAATTGGTTTTCACCAGCTTATGCCAATGTGATATTTCCAATAAACAATTTCTTTGAGGAACCTGCTTACCCCAGAGCTCTGTTTATTATGGATGTATTACTTGGAACCCTGACATAAAAATGACTCTGACATCAGAAACAAAACAAAACAAAAATGAAAACAAAAATGCAATACCATAATGCAATGATTTATCCTCAGAGTTTCCCCACTTATCTAAAAATGCTTTAATGGTTAGCAACCTAATTTAGACTAAATTATTATTTTAATGTTTGTGGTCTAGAGCTATCACTCGAGTGATAAAAGTGATTTGGGCTTTGAAAATGTGAGTTCAAATAAGTGATAATTTGATTAATGAGATTTGTAGTTCCTGAAGGCTTTTAAACTTAAGAAAGCTGTTGTGATATATTCATTCCTCACCAACAGTTTCACCAAGTGAGTTATTGAACTCACTGAATAATGTGGTAGTGAAATTAAGTAATTAATAAAATTAGCATTTTAGTACAGTTGTAACCTAGGCAGAATCTAGCTTCACGAGATTTAATTATCTTTTTCTAGTTTGAATAATTTGTATTCAATTTCACAGAAAACGTGCAAAAAATGTTTCCATGGTGCTCTCTGTAAGAAGAATCCTAAAAAAAGAAATGGAAATAGGTTGCTAAAGTTTAACTAGAGGTTGACATTTCACTGCACGCTAACAGTACTATAAACCCAGGCAACTAGGATAGAAAGACTACACATAGCTTTGGTCTTCTATGGAGTCCATGGAGTTCCCTATGATCATTCTGAAAGCTTCAAAGTGGACTCTATATTTAGAGATGGAAACATTTTAACTATAGGTAGTCCTCACCTTATAGCCAATCATTTAATGACCATTCAAAGTTACAGTGGCATTGAAAGAAGTGACTTAGGGAGGATGGAGCTGGTGTCGTGGTGGTTAGATGAGTAATCTTTTTTTTTTTTTATAAAAGTTTTATTGATTTTAACAACAAACAAAAACACACAAAACATAAAACATAACATAAAAATCATCATTCTTCATAAATTTACAGTGTATCGGTTGGTTTACCACTCCTTTCAGTGCATTTCTAAATATTCTATTATTATATTGTATTATCTAACCATTGATAAAAGAGATCCNCTTTGTCATTTTATAATTTTGTGAGCACAATTTTTGCCATTTCTCTAAATCAATCCCATATCCAAAATTCTTCCCCTAAGCAATCATTGTTTCTTTAACTTGTTCTTCCTCTAATTTAATTTCCAACAAATAACTATATAGTTTTTTAATCACTTTTTCATCAGTACCTGTCAAAATCCTATCTAAATCAGTCAATTTATCATAAAATCCTTCTATTTTAGAATCTTTAAGATACCTTGCATGTATTTGTGCATATGAAAACCAATTCATCTTTATATATTGTTCTTCTAAATTTTGCATCGTTTTAAGTTCACCCTTTTCATCCTATAATCTATAAGAAGGAACAAACAGTTAGATATGGGGAAAGGTTGGATGAGTAATCTTGATCCTCCAAGATCACCATCAATATCTCAGCTACTGGTCGGTCCCCATGGACCTAAACCATCCCGTAGAGACAGTAATTGACAAGGGCATGTCCTGTTGATCCCAGGGACTTCACAAAGTTCCTTGTTGATCCAGGGAAAGCCCTTTTTGCCGGCAGCGGAGAGGCAGCCTTCCAAGCTGCTGAAGCTGGGACTGCTCCAGAATGGAAGAAATTAGAAGAAAGTGTGTCAGTTTGGTGAAATGAACTTTTACTTATTATTTCTTGGAGAGAACACCCTGAAAAAATTAAAGTGGACTAAAAGTGAAGAAGAAAGAGTTTAAGCAGCGTGATTAATTGTCAAAGTAAAAGTTTTTTTCTTTTTTTCCCCTTTTATTGGAATTTTGAACTTGGCAAAGCTGTTTAACTTTAAGCTGGTCTGGTACTTTTTAATCTTTTTATTTTTGTTTGTATTTCTTTCTCCTTTTTGAAACAATCCTTTTGAAAATTCTTTCTTGATTATAACTCTTCTGCTTGATTTAAGATTAATTTTTCTCCCTTTAAAAAAAGGGGGGGAAGAGTTTACTTTTTTTTCTTTTAGTTCCTGGCTGTAGAGTGAGGAGGGGGAAGTGAAAGTGAAGGAAAGTAAGGAGCACAGCTGCCCAGAGGCTTGGATACATTGTTTCTTTTTTCTTTCTCTAGTTTGTGTTACAATCAAGAACTCTGAGCTGTGTATTGGAAAAGATAGAGATGAGCACGGCAGTTTGTTTATTCAGGTACTCATTTCTGAACAGATAGCTGGAGTTTGGAGTTGAAGTTGAAAGAAAGAAGATTGAAGTGACCTTGAAAAACTCTGAGCTGATTTATCAAAGAGCCTTGGATATTTGGCGGCAGAGGCTTGTTTTATATTAGAATTGCTTTTTACCTTTTGCCTCCCTTTCTACACCCCCCTCCACTAGTGGGGCTCTTTTTTCCTCTTTAATTGGATTTTGACTTTTAAAACCAGGAACCAGAATGTAAATCTTTTATTTTTGTTTTCTTTTGTTTATTAAGAGGAAGATATAGAATATTTCTCCTTCTCTTTTTTATCATTGATTTTTTACTTTTTACAGTTACCATTGTAACTAATTAGATTAAGGTATACAAGTGCCCGAAGACTTTCTTTTTCCTTTTTTCTTTGGAATGGCAACTGTTTGTCTTCGTCTTTTCCCCCCTTTTTTTTCTTTTTTCTCTCTCTCTTTACAGATAAGCATTATAAGATGAGTAGAAAGACAACAGATCCAGCTTCTTCAATACCAAACCCCTCACCATCTGGAGCACAATGATCTATACAAACAATATTACAACAGGAAAAAGAGAAAGAGAAGGAAATGACATTACAGATGATTATGCAAGGAATCCAGTAGATTGAGCAAAAAATAGAAAAGACAGATGAGAAAGTGGAAAATATTCAACAGGAGGATGAAATATGAAGACAGATTTTTAAAAATTGAAGAAGATATATAAAAATATAAGAAAATTGGAGACATTGATATTCGATTGAGCAATGTTGAGAAGGGCAGATGTGAACCATTAGGATGGGAAATAGATAAATCAGAATTTTATCTAAGATTTCAAAATATAGAAGAAGGAAAAGGTGAAAACCTTGCTGAAATAACAGCAGAAATATTGGCAGAAGCACTGGAAATAACCAAAGAAAAGATGACGGATCGGATGGATGAAGTGTTTCATGTCTATACAAGATATGCAACAAGGAATAGACTACCAAAAGAAGTTCACATTAGATTTACTAAGAAGATTATTAAGACACAGATACTCCAGGTGGTGAGAGAGAAAACACTAAAATATAAAGACAAAGAAATTGTGGTGCTGAAACAGATACCAAGAGTAAGAGAGATGAGAAGAGAATATTTATTCTTGACTAAAGAGTTACTTAAAAGAGGAGTAAACTATAGATGGCTAATGCCAGAAGGCCTTTTGTTCACTTGGCAGGAACAAAGACACAGAATTGACACAGTTGAAAAAGCTGAGCTCTTCTACTTAGAATACTTTAGAGGAAAGGAGGAAGAAGAAAGGAAGGAAGAGTCACTGATTGAATTTCAAGAGGAGTGTATAGCAGTAATTGAAAAATAAAATGAAGAAGGTGCAGTAGGCGGTGAACCCAGAGAACAACAAGAATTGAAATGTACTAGAGCAATAAAACCCTCTTATAAAGCTTAACATGGACGAAAGAAAATTGATTTCGATTAACATAAATGGATTTAATTTGACTACAAAAAGAAGGAAAGTATTTCACAAATTAGAAAAATTAAAATTTGACATAATCTGCTTACACAAGGTACATATTAAAACACAACATGAATATATACTAAAACAAGGAAAATTAGGGAAATATTTATGTCGCTGGCACAATCCAAAAAAAGAGGTGTGGTATTATATATTAAACAAACAATTTTGGCAGAACTAATCTACACAAATGATGATGGAAGGATTCTGATGGTGGAAATAATGAATAACAGTGTTAAAACATTTCTAATTGCAATTTATACCTCGAATAATAAACAAGAAGAATTCTACAGAAAATTACACACAAAAATAATTGAATTGGGCTATGTTAATATTTGTATGATGGGAGATTTTAATGGAACAATTAATGGCCAGTTGGATTATAAAATACAGAAAACAACAAAGAAAGTTAGAAAGGTACTACCAAAATCCTTCCTTCGAATAATAGAAGAATTTAACTTAAAAGATGCATGGAGAAAGAGAAATGCGGAAAGTAAGCAATATAGTTGTATTCAAACAGGCATACATCCTGGTCTAGAAAGATATGATATGGATGTCAGCAGAATTATTGACTAATGTATGACAGATTGAAATACAAACAAGCACTTGGGCAGATCATAATCCAGTGTCAGTTATTTGGAAAGGATACAAGAGGAGATCTAGATGGACTTTAAATAATATGATATTAAAAGAAAAAGACTATAAACAGAAAATAGAGAAAGAACTTGTTTTATTCTTCAAAGAAAATGGAAAAGAGGATACATCTTTACAGAATCTCTGGGACATGATGAAGAGGCTTGATAATAGATTATACTAGGAGAAGAAACATAAAACAGAAAAAGACATTTAAGACATTAGAGAATGACTATAAAAGATTGGAAAAAAATTACAGGTCCGCACAAAAAAAAGATATTAAAAATAAAATGGATATAATTAACCATAAAATGGGACTAATGGAAAAAGAAGAATTAGCACAAAAAAATAAAAATGCCAAACAGAATTACTTCGAAGATGCAAACAAACCAGGCAGATGGCCAGCTTATAAACTGAGAAAGGAAAGAGAAGCAAGAAGGATTAGTCAATTAATAAATAAAGAAGGACAGGTTTGCTATGGAAATGAGAAGAAAAAAATTATACAAGACTACTATGGAAAACTGTATGGAAATATAACAATGATGGAATTATCAGAAGCCTTAAAAAAACAGAATGTTGGGAAAGCACCAGGTCTAGATGGTTTGCCTGTGGAATTTTACAAGACTTTTCAGGAAATATTGAATCTTCATCTTTAAGAAGTTTGAATGAAGTTATGTTGAAGAAAAGAATACCAAAAACATGGTCAGAAGCATACATTACACTTATACCAAAGGAAGGTACAGACCTGCAGCAAGTTAAAAATTATAGACCTATATCTTTATTGAACTCAGACTATGAAATATTTGCTTCAATTTTGGCAGAAAGACTAAAAAGATACTTAAATAATTTTATTCATACTGATCAAAATGGATTTCTGCCAAAGAGACAAACCAAAGACAATGTGAGAATTATTTTGAATACTCTGGAATATTATGAAGCACACCCTGAGAAGCAAATGGCCTCGATGTTTCTAGATGCACAAAAAGCCTTTGACAATATGAGTTGGCAATTTATTTTACTGCAATTGATACAAATGGGCTTTGGTAAAAAAATTATCCAAGCCATTGAAACAATATACCATGAACAAACTGCAAAGGTGATGGTGAATGGAGAATTAACAGAATCTATAGATATAAGAAAAGGGACAAGGCAAGGCTGTCCATTGTCACCTCTGCTGTTTGTGTTAAATATTGGAAGTGTTGAATAATAAAATGGGAAAAACTGCAACTATCATTGATTGGGAGAATATCTACAATTAAGATGAATATATTGCCTAGAGTTTTATATTTATTCCAGGCAATTCCTATTCGACTAGGGAAAGAGTTTTTTGAAGATTTAAATAGAATTGTGTTCAAATATATTTGGCAGGGTAAAAAAGCAAGAATAAAATTAAAACTGTTGCAAGATACAAGAATAAGAGGAGGGCTTGTCTTGCCCAATTGGGAGCTGTATTACCAGGCGTCAAGTTTGATGTGGGTAAAGGAATGGATAACACTAAGGAACAGTAGATTACTTACTTTAGAAGGTCATGACTTGCTGCTGGGATGGCATACCTTTCTCTGGTATAAAGGAACTAAAACACAGGGGTATTTTAGAAGACATTATATTCGAGAGGCATTGTTTTTGAACTGGGAGAAGATAAAAAGATAATATTACTTAAAAATTCAACATGGCTATCAACTATTGAAGCTTTTTCTGATCCAATAATATATAAAAAGGAACAAACAGTTAGATATGGTGAGATATTGAATGAAAAGGGTGAACTTAAATCTATGCAAGCATTGGAAGAACAAGATGCAAAAATGAATTGATTTTCATATTTGCAAATACAATCTAGGTTTGATAAAGACTCTAAAGCAAAAGGTACTTATGATAAGTTGACTGATTTAGATAAAATTTTGATGGATACTGATGAAAAGGTAATTAAAAAACTTTAGGGACATCTATTAGAATTTAAATTGGAGGAGGGACAAGTTAAAGAAACAATGATTGCTTGGGGGGAAATTTTGGGATATGGGATTGATTTAGAAAAATGGCAAAATTGTGGTCTCAAAATTATAAAATGACAATGTCAACTGCATATAAAGAAAATTTGTATAAGATGTTTTACAGGTGGAACCTACCCCTGACGAGACTTGCGAGAATGTTTAAGAATACATCAGATAAACGTCATCAGATACCTGGTTCATATTGCCATATGTGGTGAACATATTTGGACGCAAAGAAATTTTGGACTAAAATCCACACATGGTTGGAAAAAATGATAAAACAACATACAGACTTTAAACCAGAGATCTTTTTATTGGGAGTCATACTGGACATATACAATAAAGAATTGAAATATTTGATTGTAAATGTTTTAACAGTGGCTAGAATTGTATTTGTGAAGAACTGGAAAAATGACAAAATACCTATGCAGGAGGAAGTTATTAAAAAAAATTATGGACTCCGCTGAAATGAGTAAACTGACATCTGAAATTGGAGAACAAGAAGACAAGCAATTTTATATGATATGGGATTTGTTTTATCAATGGTTGGATCAGAAGACATGGTAAGGTAACAGAATAGATAATTTTCTTATAGAAGTTTAATAGACTGTTACAAAATATAATGTAGACATATATAACCATTGGATGACAGCATAATATAATATTAATGGAATAAATAGCAGGATAATTAATAATTGATAAATAGCTAAGCATATGTTAGTTTGACAATGTGAGACTGATGTAAATTGTGAACAATGATTATGAAAGGATCGTACAAAAGATTCTAAACCAATTGACACACTGTATGTATAAAATGGAAGATGGTTTTATGTTTTTTTATGTATTGTCTGTGTATGTTTGTCTTAAAATAAAAAAAATTATAAAAAAAAGAAGTGACTTACAAATGACTCACATTTATTATCATTGCAGCATCCTTGCAGTTACATGATAAGTATTTGGGCTCTTGTCAACCAGCATGTATTTACAATGGTTGCAGCATCCTGGGTCATGTGATTTTTAATTGTGAACTTCCCAGGGGGGTTTCAGCAAGCAAAAACAATGGGGGGACCTTGATTCACTTAACAAGTGTGCTGATTTGCTTAATGATCATAGTAAAAGAGATTGTAAAATTGAGTGTAATTCAATGGCCGCATAACAGTGCTGGAAGTTCTGGTCCCAATTATGGTTACAAGTTGAGGAGTACAGTAAAAGACTTACCCATGTGTATAATATTCCCAGTGGTGGGATTCAGTTGGTTCACACCAGTTCAGGTGAACTGGTTATTAAATTATCCACACACACCCCACCATCAAAGTAGATCCTGGGTGCTGCGCTGCAATGGAGAAACAGGCAATGAAGTGGCCAGCATGAGGGAAGGAGAAAGATGCTTTCCCTCTTTCTTCTCTCTGCTCCTCCTCCTTCTCTCATGCCGACTGTTCCACTTCTCATTTCTCCATTGCACTGAATCACCAAGGGTCCACTTTGATAGTGTGGGGGGGTGTTCAAACAGTTCACCCAGGGTCCAGTTGGCCATTGCGGGGAGCACATCCCACATGTGTATTGGAGCTGGAGGATGGAGATGGACCATGCCTCCCACAACAGCCAACCTGACTCTAGATGATATGGTTGTTTAAATTATTTGAATCCCACCAAATCGCTTTGTGATTTTTAGTTCCTTTATTTAGTTTATACTAATAATAATTCATAGATATTTTTTTAAAATGCAGCTGGAGGGGGTTAAAATAAACACATGGATATATATATGTTGTGACTCCGGGATTTGAATCTGTTCCGTCAGCGGATGTGAGCTCAAGTGAAGAGGATCTGGCACTGAAATTTGAGCCGACATTGTTGAGTGATTTGGAAGGTAGCCAGGATGAGGAAGTGGACTTAGCTATGAGAGACGAACCTAATTTATTGGAGGTGTCAGAGTCCTCTACCTCCCATGAATCTCCCTCTCTGATTACGCAGCAGCCAGCAACAGATAATCAGGAAAACGTGCGAGAGGTTTCAAGTGAAGAGGACTTTGAGGGATCCTAGCTTGACGTGAAAAATAGATGGAGATTGAGACGTCAATCTCAATTGGGAAAGAAGCGTCAAGCCAGTGATTAATTTATGAGACTAACACGCCCCCTTAGGGGATAAAAGGAAACAGTTTGGCTTGAGAAATTTGCCAGAAGCAAAGTGTCTTGTTAGAGCGAAAGTCCTGTGAAGATTCTCTGAGGCATTGTGATTTATAGGCACTTCAGGTTTGCCAAACATTTATCGGAATTACTGCTGAGGACTGGAAAAACTTCAGCAGTTATCTTGGTTGGGGTTTGTTTTTGGTTGCTTATATTTTTGGAACTTCAGAAGTTTGATTGCTCATATGTGGATACAGGTGAGACATAACATATATATCTAGTATTAGTCTTAATTAGTGTTATCTTAACTCCATTGATTTATTAAATAGGATACTTTAACATTATTGCAAACTTTTTAGAAAAGGCTAATATCTTGGTAAAATCTCCTGTTTTCAACCAAAGTGTCTGAAAAGTGGTTTTCCAAAAAACAACTGGACTTTTTGGACCCTCAGAGTGCTGCTAATGACCAGATGATTGATCCTTCCATTACCCACCATTCAGTTAGGAGCAAAGAAGTTTCTTGGATGAGAAGTAGTTTTTAAAAAAACAAAAAAGTCCAATTGCCTTTTGGAAAAGCACCTTTGGCACAATCATGAACTGGAAGATTGAGAATTTACACAGACATTTCCATCCAAATGTTTGGCAATCTCTAAAAGATTTTTCAATGTAACAAGGACATTGAGAATTTTGTGGATTGCAAATTCATCAGATCCAAACTGAAATGTCAAAATATATTTTCATTGGACATATTTCCATTTGACAGACTAATACTACCCACTTTTTTTTCTTAAAATGTATTAAATGCACTGAATGTTTTAAGTTAATAATCTTCTGATTTTAAACTAACACATGGGTAGAACCTGCTACAATAATCCCATTCTTGCATTTGTTACTGGAACAAGCTTTAAGGATCTGGGAGGGTTAATACAGCTGAGAAATCCTTACTATTTTTTAATTATTGAGTTAATTATTTAACTCAAAAAGGAATTATTCTATAATTCAGTGATTTAGGATTGACATATTTACAAAGGGTTGCAGTTGTCTTAGAAGATTTCCGCAAAGTTCTGCTTAATTTTTATCATTGTGTCTAGAGTACATAAAAAGTGTTACAATCGAGATATTTTTTAATCCTGAAATCAAATCTGCTTCTCAAATGCTTTGAGAAGTGGGGTAGGGGGAGGCTTTGCTCATGCTAGTGGTTTGTGAAATGTCTTTTCTTAAAGCTTTGCACAGCCCTACAGTATTTTCTACACCTACTCTAGATTTTTGGAATGATCAAAGCAAAAGAATAGACAAGCTGAAAACAGCAGGTTCTGTTTTTCTTGACAGGCTACATAGAGCAAAACACATCCATCACCCCTAATTCTTGAAGGTGAAATGACATTTCTGCAAGAATATCCAGCCATCTGGACTTGGGGATACTTTCTCAGGAGAATATCTTCCAATGAGCTTCTCCTTGGATAGTCAGTTTCATCACTCAAAGAAACATCTGATGTTTAGCCTGATAATGTCCTTTTGGTTGTGCGTTATGAAGATGCATGTCTCAAGCAGGGCTCCCCACATGGTGTTTGACTTGGTTTGTTCTATCATTTCAGAAATAGAATGGTTTTGTATAGAAAGATGAATCTTTGGGAAGGAAAGAGGGGGAGGAAGGGAGGGATGGCAACCAGAAATCAGGCTGCATAAACTGCATAAACAAAACAAATTTTCCTTCCTGGCTAGAAATATTGAAAGAGTAAAACATTGAAAGAATAAAATATCAGTCATCATTTACCCTTAATTGATTCCAGGTTATTCGGTAGCTTTCTATTTTTGTGAATAAGTTATATTTTAGGAATAAAGTTTTCAGAAGCATTTGGCATGGTTTGAATAGTACCTGGCTATGAATAGAAGAGTAAGAGGTACAATCTTTTATTATCTAAATTCTAATTAAGTTTCCATTTCATTCAAGAGACCTATTTAGAATTTGATAGGCAATAGACATGTGCTTATCTATTGCTATTTGCAATAGCCTCTGTTACTGAACAAAGCTAGATTTGCTTCATTAACAAAAAGGCACATATTAGATGGGGTGTTTTGATTGAAGCCTAAAGAAGCAAATTTCCCCTTTGAAAATGCTTGCAGTCCTGAGCCCCCCAGATTCATCAGCTTAAAATGCCTATAAATCTCATTGTAACAGAAAGAAGTGGGATGTTTATTTCCAACCAGGGTCCTTCCTAGAGGTTCTGTCCACCCGAGCTCTGGCATGTCTGGATGTGGCTCTAGTTAAATAATTAGTTACCACCTGCACTTTTACTGGGAGATATCCCAATTCAGCTGGAATTTTGATGGAATACAATACGAAATCTCCCTTTCCCAAGAATAACATTTAAATAAATAAATGGTTCCTGTTTTTCATTTTAAATAGAGGATCGGGTTTTCTGCTGCATAGTACTTGGAGGGGAAAAAAAAACATGGCCTTTTTATCATTTCAATAAGGGCAACAAAATAATGATCTGAAAAAGAGTTAAGCAGCATCAGGTTACTGCGAGACTGAGATCTGCATACTAAAGCTGGTCGTCATTAATCTGAGCAAACAAAGAGATGAAGGGACAAAGAATGACAGCAGATGTAAATCTATGCAAACTGAACACAGCAGCACTTAGAAGAAATAAAATCTCTCTCAAGCATCAGCCTGTACGTTCCCTGCCAAGCTTTATCCCACAATGCTCCACAAGCATTGCACCTGAATCCCAGACTTAATCAGGAAAATGTGTTATTCTACACCTTTGTTGCTTTCAAGGCTTTCCAGTCGACTTTTTAGGAATAAAGAAACTCCCAATATCCTTTGCCTCTAAGTAGATGCTCTGCCTCACTTTACAGGAAAGACTACTTATGGTCACTTATCTGCAGGGCTCTAGGTGAACTATCAGGAGGGTCAAAATCTACAAGAGAGACAGGGCTGCACCACAATCTCTAAGCCCCCAACTCTTTTGTATATGCATGCAGGACCTTCTACCCACACCAGCTATCCACAGAGGCCTAGCAACATCACTGTTGCAACTTTGTAATCTAAATTTGTGACCACAAAGTTGCAACTTTGTGATCTAACCATTTTCTATATGATGTATGAGTGATTTTGACAAAATTGTTACATTCTGTGCAACACATTTGCTACATCTTTACTCTAATAATGCATTTATTACATTAGTCCATTTTGTGGGCCTACTCCACACCTTTGTGTGTACTTACTTGCCTTCCAATCCATTTTCTGACACCTGGACAAGACCCAGAAGTTTTCTTGGCAAGTTTTTCAGAATTGATTTCCCACTGTCTGCTTCCTAGGACTGAGAAAGAGAGACCTGGCCCAAGGTCTCTGGCTGGCTTTGTGTTAAGAATTCATTGTCTCCCATCTTGTAGCCTTGTGCCTTACTTGCTACATAAACTGGCTCTTACCCTTAGTTACAAAGAAATAAAACCAGATTAAACTAATTGATACAGGAAGACCTTGTTTGGTGACTGTCTTGTTTAGCACAGTTATGACAGTGATGCAAAAGTAAATTAATTACAATTAATCTTTGCTTTTATAATCTTCACAGTCTGCAATGCAAAGTAAAATTGAAATAAGATCATAAGCAGTCAGTTTTATTTAGTGATCAAGTTACCACTCCCAATTGTGGTAAATAAACAAAGACTATCTATAAAGAAGAAAGAGAGGTTAGAATCAGTGTCTACTAGTTCGAGCAGGGGTGACAAACTGGTGGCCAGTGGGCTGCATGTGTCACACACAGGTCATGCCCACCGCAGCTCCGCAAAGGGAAAAAATATTGTGAAATGTCACATGACAGCAATTTGACACCATGAATTTGATACCCATGAGTTAGAGTGATCACATATATATTCAGGCATTAATACTTCTGCAGTTTTCCTGGTTTTTGTTATTAAATTAAATGTTTCTAAAACTGAGATGGGAATCATGGTTTGACTCCAAAATGTAACTGAATCTTTCTCTCATACTGCTCTGATCATCTGGGTCTTAAATTGGCCTGTTAGGAATACCATATGAATACAGGATATGTTTCCAAAATGAAGGGTAGACAGTAGTTAGTTAGATAAAAAAAAGGCTGTTTTGATACCTTCATATGATCCTGTGTCAGAACCATGATACATCTTCTAAAATGTCAACTATATCAAAAGGAAGGTTTGCTGATTGTGGGAGGATGGTTGGAGTAGCAAAACTTATTATCTTTCTATCATGCATCCAACCCATCCTGCTCTACATATGCACTCTTTCACCAAGTACAGCTGGCCCAGGGAATGCATAGGTATAAAAGTTTTTTGTTTTTTTTTTGCTTTCTCTTCAGGGAAGTTTGTGAAGAAGAAAGCAATTGGTGAGAACATGAAGGTTGGAGGAAAGAAGCCAAAAGACGGATGGTGACAGCAGTGATAGCATTGAAAGCAGCTGACTAGCAGAGCAGGACAGCTGAAGAGGCAGAAATCATTCATGTGATTGGTGATGATCTTTAGCAACAAATCAGTGGTGGGAACTTATTGCTTCCAAAGAATGCTGGAATTACTAGTCAAAGAGATACATTCTGGGTCAGGTTTACTCTGGTTCATCCCTCACTCCCTCTTTTGTTTTATATATCAATAACAACCAAGCAAGCAAGCACTTGCAAAAATATATGCCAGTACTAACTTCCAGCAAAATCCAGGAATGGAAAAACAAATTGGGTTTTCTCCCATCAGCAAACCCAGAAAGGGGATTTATAGACCAAGAAGACAACATCTCTTAATCAAATACAGAGCCCAGGCAACAAAATAGTGGTGATGGATGAGTGCCTAGGATTGGGAGAAGACTATTAGGAAATTAGACCATTAGGAGAAGGAGAAGACAATTAGGAAATTTGAAACTCGCTACAGAGACTATGCCCTTTTTGTATAAGCACTAAGAAAAAAATAATAATACAGCTGGAAGAAACCTTGGACATCTTCTAGTCCAAATCCCATCCAGTGTAGGGATCGTCATTCCAAAGAAATGGGTGTCTAATCTTTTCTTGAAAACCAGTGATGGAGCTGGTTCATCCACAATTTCAGGAGGGAGGCTTAATAGTTCCATAGCTTCATGGTTGGAAGTCAGGAAAGTCATCATTATTTCAAGTTTGAATCTGCCACTGTAAAAACTTCCAACCATTAATCCTTATTCAAACACTCTGGAGAATTAATCCACACCTTCTTCCCTGCCATATCCATCTTGAAAGACTGCTATCATGTCTCCCTTTAGCCTTCTTTTTTCTTAGGTTAACATACTAGCTTTCTTTAACCTCTCTTCATAAAATCTTGCCCCCAATAGCCAACCATCTTTGTCTCTCCTCGATGAATTCTTTTTAGTTTCTAAGTATCCTCTTCAAATTATGACCTACAGAACTGGACATAGATGTCGAGATGTCGAGAACTAGTCGAGATGTGGTCTGACCAGTGCAGCACAGAACGGTATTCTCACTTTCCATAATCTTGACACAATATCTCAATTGATGCATTCCAAAACTAATTAGACCCTTTTGACAGCTGCAGCATATTTCTAGATCATGCTTTATTTGTGGTCTACCAGGACATTCAAATTCTTCTTACACTCAGATCTTATTCAGCCAGTTTGATTTGGAATGTTCCATTTATTAAACAGTGGGGGGCTAGTACGTTCCATTGATTAAACAATGTCACCTATTTGGGATGAGAGTCCCCTCTCCAAGATACAACAGTCCTCACCACATTTCAAAGCACCCTGAAGAAATGACTTTTTTGCCCAAGCTTTTGGCCAGGATAAAAATACCCCCTTTCTTCCTTTTCTTTGTTCCTATCTGGATTTGTTTACTCTGCCATCATTTTGCTTTTATTTTGTTTTTATTTTTAATTGTACCATGTTTTTAAATGAGCCACCAGGAGTTGGGGCAGCCTGTAAATTTAATAAATTATTGTAGTTTGTCACTCAGCCAGAAATTTAGACTGGATCTGTCATTTTATTATCCCGTTGAGTGCTTTCCAAGGACTAGGATAGGCAGATGTTATTGTTTGTTGGTGTTAAAATTATTATTACTATCCTTCTCTTGCTTCATAGATGATAAAATTAAGAGTTTTCTTCCATTGTAAAAGAAAAGCAATTTATTTTAATCCTTTAGAGTGCAAAGGTTTATATAAAACAAAATAATTTGTACTCAGTGGCCTCATTAAATATTGTAACCATTAGAAATATCTGAACATTTAAACTGTTCTGTACGGACATTAACATACTTGGAAGCGCCGCGCTATGATTGGCCAAAGCACACGGCGATCTCATTGGCTAAGCAGGCCGCGCTGATTGGCCCATAACGAATCTCCCGCGATTGGTGGAAACTAATCGCGGGAGATTCAAAGTGGTGCCATTGGCCGCGGCCGCCGTGGCCAGAAAATAAAAGCCGCGGCTGTTCCCTTTAAACCCCGAGCCGATCCAGGAACTTAATAAAGAGCTGAAACTAAGTCACTGGCTCCTTTCCCACAACGGACACGACACTGGCGACGAGGATGGGATCCCGAAACTAACCCCATCAAGCACATGTCCTGAGGAAACGAGACCAACAAGATGGCCAGCATCGCACCGCCCGCACCCTGCAACCCCGCTACTGAGGACTGGGAATCATACACAGACCGATTCCTAATGTTCCTTGAAAGTAGCAACTTGAAGGATGCAACCGGGCAGAAGAAAAGAGCCGTCTTCCTAACACACTGCGGGCCCGCAGTGTTCAAGATGGCTAAAGCCCTCGCGAAACCCGGGTACGTGAAGGAAATGGACTGGGCCAACCTCGAGCCATTGCTCCGAAACCACTATGTCCCCGCCATGCCCACCCTCATCAGGTGGCACGATTTCTACCGGCGGGACCAGAGATCGGGTGAGAGCATCAGCGACTTTGTGGCTGATCTGCGGAGCCTAGGGGGCATATGCGGGTTCTCGGACATGGACAAGGCTTTGCGGGACAGTGTCGTGCTCAGACTGAGAGACCCAGTCCTACAAAGCCGGCTAATGGCAAAAGGCTGAAGCCATTGCAGCCGAAGCAACCCGGAAATCGGCGAATTGAATGCAGAGACCGGACACCGAGGAATGCACAGCAACCACCGAGATGGGCCGGGCGACCGAGGCTCACCCAGAAGCAAGCCAGCAAGAGACCACTGCCCAACATGGTGACTTCCACTCCGCCTCCGACACCACGGACGAGGAAGAGGAAATACATCGGCTCCAGTTGGGACGAGATCGGCACGATCGGCGAAGTCATAAGTCAGGGACCACTTGTGCCAGGTGTGGAGGCGACCACCCTCGATCGGAGTGCCAGTTTTTCGATGCGATTTACCGGCACTGCAATAAGAAAGGTCACATCGCCCAAGTCTGCCGACTGAAAAGAGCCTACAGCCCCCATCGGCGAGACCACAGCAACCGGAGACAAGACGGCACCCCCCCCGGGCCAGAGACCGCCAAGCCGAGAATCACTGGAACCGAGACGGACGGAACCGACGAAGCAGCGAAACCCGGCAGAAAGAGGAAACCCACCAGACGGTCGTCATCGGCCACTCATCCACCACAGACGCCAAGAAGGTGTATGTAGAAGTGGGCATTGAAGGCGAACCATGCAAAATGGAGGTGGATTCTGGGTCCTACCTCTCCATGGTTGCCTGGTGAGAAATCAAGTGGTTGGTGCCGGAAATCCACAAGAGGAGGTTGGAAACCCAGAAACTCATCCTCAGAGACTACCAGGGGAACCGCATCCCGGTAGTCGGAACCGGACACTTCGAGGTAACCTTCAAGGGCCGCTCAGCAAAGCTTCCCCTGACGATCGTGGACCGGGACCGCCCCAGCCTTTTGGGACTACAGTGGTTCGCACCACTCGGGATCGAGGTTACGGGCGTCGACCACATCACAGATGCCGACTGGGAGGAGCAACTGGCACGGGACTTCCAGGAAGTGTTTGACGGCACCCTAGGCAAGTACCGAGGGCTCCCTATTTCCTTCAGCCTAGACCCCAGCATTCCCCCAATACGCCTAAAACCACGGCGGGTACCTTTTGCACTCCGGCCCAAAATCGACGAGCAAATTGACAAGCTCATCAAACAAGGGATCCTACAACCAATCGATCATGCCTGGTGGGAGACCCCCATAGTCACCCCAGTCAAGCCCAATGGTTCAGTGAGAATCTGCAGGAACTATAAGGCCACCCTAAATTGCGCCTTACAACAAAGCGTCTACCCCGTCCCAGTAGTGCAGCACCTTCTACACTCACTGGGGGGGGCCAAGGTCTTTGCAAAGCTCGACCTGGCGCAAGCCTATCAACAGTTGCCGGTCGATGCAGAAACTGCCGAGGCGCAGACCATAGTCACCCACTGGGGAGCATTTCGCTGTAACAGACTCCAGTCACCCACTGGGGAGCATTTTGCTGTAACAGACTCCAGTTTGGAGTCAGCGTGGCTCCAGGAATTTTCCAGAGCCTCATGGAGAGACTCTTGCAAGGAATTAAAGGGGTGGTGCCCTACTTCGACGACGTACTAGTGTCAGCGGCCAACCAACAAGAACTAGAGGGTCGTCTAAGGGAGGTACTAACCAAATTCAAAGAGGCTGGGCTAAAGGTGAAAAAAGAGAAATGCCTCTGTACACAGAACGGGTCGAATTCCTGGGACACCTTCTAGACCGACATGGCATCCACCCAACCGCAGAAATAATCAGAGCCATTAAAGAAGCCCCCACACCACGGAACAAAACAGAACTGCAGGCATTTCTGGGACTGCTTAATTTTTATAATATTTTCCTGCCCCAAAAGGCGACCACGGTGGAGCCTTTGCATAGGCTTTTGGACAAGGCGGCCACATGGACTTGGGGGAAACGTGAGGAAGCCGCCTTCACCAAAACCAAGGACCTGCTCACCTCGGATGCCGTCCTAATCCAATACAATGAGACCCTACCACTTGCCGTCACATGCAACACCTCACCTTTTGGCGTCAGCGCCGTCCTCAGCCACATGCTCCCCGACGGAAAAGAAACACCCATCGCCTTCTTTTCAAGGACACTTACCAAACCGGAAAGAAACTACAGTCAACTGGACAAAGAGGCCCTGGCTATCGTCGTCGCAGTAAAGAGGTTCCACAAGTACCTCTACGGCCGCAAGTTTACCATCATCACTGATCACAAGCCGCTGCTGGGAATCCTGGCAGGGAACAGGGCCACCCTGAACATTCTATCTCCTAGAATGACAAGGTGGTCCGAATTCCTTGCCGCCTACAGCTACCGGCTCACACACTGACCCGGTAAGACAATCACCCACGCAGACGCCCTGAGCCGCACGCCGTTACCTGACCTAGACACCGACCCAGCACCCACGACAGCCACCCTCAGCATAGAGACTCTGCCCGATCTACCCATAACCGCGTCAGGCATTGCCCGCAAAACAAATAAAGACAAACGTCTGGTGCGGGTGTTACATTGGGTAGAAAAGGGGTGGCCGGAAAAAGACGATGACGAAGCATTCAGGACATTCCGGAACCGGCAAACAGAATTCTCATTACAAAAAGGTTGTGTACTGTGGGGGGATAGAGTTGTTATTCTGGAAAGGTTACAAGGGAAGGTATTGGAGTTGTTACAGGAAGGGCACCCGGGCATAGTTAGAACAAAAGCCCTGGCCAGGAGTTACGCCTGGTGGCCAGAGATGGACAAGCAAATCGAGACCTGGGTGGCAAAATGCAAACGCTGCCAAGAAACCAGACCGAGTCCCACCGCAGCACCAATCCTGGAATGGGAAATCCCCAGGGGCCCATGGTCCAGGATCCACATAGATTTTGCCGGGCCCACGAAAGGATATATATTCCTTATCATGGTAGATGCTTCCTCCAACTGGTTGGAGGTAAGCAACATGAAAACCACCACCACGGAAGCCGTGACCAAGGAACTCAGCAAGCTGTTCGCAACCCACAGCCCCCCAGATGTCATCGTGTTGGACAACGGGCCCCAATTTACCTCGATGGAATTCAAAAAATTCCTAGCGGAACGGGGCATATGACACACACTGACAGCACCGGCACATCCGGCGGCAAATGGGAGGGCGGAACGGATGGTTCAATTCAGAAAAAAAACCATCCAAAAAATTGAACATGGGGAAATCCAAGAAAAAATAAACAAAATGCTCTTTATACAACACATAACCCCGAACACAACTACCAACAAAAGCCCGGCAGAACTATTAATGTGGAGGAAATTAAGGTCCCCACTCGACAGACTGCACCCCACATACAACCCAGAAAAACCCCCAAACTCCTCAAGCAAAAACTGAACATTCTCCCCAGGTGACGCAGTCTACGCAAAGAACCTTACCGGAGACCCACTTTGGGTACCGGTAACCATAACCCAGTTGACAGGTCCCCACTCATACCGCCTCCGAACAACCGAGGGACGAGCATGGAAACGCCACATCGATCAAATAAGATCGAGGACAGCCACAGGAAAAAAACCGACACGCAAACAGACACAGACAGGCCCCACAACACATACCAAGAGGGGAGAGAATACCCCGGGAACCAGGAAACAATAGAAAGAAACCAGCCATACTCACCGGAAAGCAGCCAGCTCAAAGTCTTACCGGGGAGAAGCAGCCAGGCCAGCCTAACCAGCCCAGAAAGACCGGGTGGGAGCGGCAACAACCACAGCTCAACCAGCCTGAGTAGACCAGGAGGGAGCTGCGACGAAAGGCGTGGCGAGCCTTTCCAGGCGGTTCCATCAACAAGGCAGAGAGCAACACAGAACCCGACCGAACCAGCCGGGACCCAAGCAGCAACTAACCTGCGCAGGTCAAGTAGGCAAGTACAAAGCCCCACCTACTTACGGGACTACGTTACGTAGGACCATACTAAGAGGGGAGGGGTGTTCTGTACGGACATTAACATACTTGGAAG